>PNEQ01042516.1:0-81579 GCA_003012365.1 Medauroidea extradentata | reverse complement strand
CTACATTGCGAAACTGTTCAAGGCTTATTATTACTGTACCGAGTAACTGTATAAATGTTAGGAAATTAAACAAAAACATGTGAAATAGACTCACAGAATAGGTACAGGGGAAAAATATGTATACATTTTCAGAAGTCTAGTACATGTAAATCTGCAAAACCAAATAATTGAAAGGTTACTAAAAAGGTATACACAGGTTTAAAAAGTATTTTGAGCTATCAGTGGAACATCATGGAAAGATCTGAGCAGACTTAACGATAAAAACCTAACTAAAACATGATGGGAACTGCAGTAGGTGATGATGATGGGCGGCAACATGATAAACACATGGCTCAAGTAGCTATTTATACTCCAGTATATGCAGAAAGAGAAGCTGGGACAGTTTGTGACTTGACTGACAATGATGGAAGTATAGAGGGGGAAGTGCAATGACAGTTCAAGGTCATGTGATGCAGGAAGAGAAGCTGTGACAGGTTCTGACAGGTGCAGCAGTGATGGCGTGAAGAGGGGAAAGGAGGGGGAAAGTGAGTTTTGACAGGTTCAAACACGTGCAGCAGTTCTGTTGATGGAGAGGGGAAAGGAGGGGGAAGTTCAATTTCAGTTCAAGGTCATCTGATGTAGGAAGAGAAGCTGTGACAGGTTCTGACAGGTGCATCAGTAATTGTGGCGAAGAGAGGAAAGGAGGGGGAAGTGCAATGATGGTTCAAGGTCATGTGATGCATGAAAAGATGCTGGGACAGGTTCTGACAGGTGCAGCAGTAATGATTGTGTAGAGGGGAAAGGAGTGGGAAGTGAGCTGGGAACGGTTCAAACAGGTACAGCAGCTCTGGTGATGGAGAATGGAAAGGAGGGGGAAGTGCAATGACAGTTCAAGGTCATGTGATGCAGGAAGAGATGCTGGGACAGGTTCTGACAGGTGCAGCAGTAATTATGGTGAAGAGGGGAAAGGGTGGGAAGTGAGCTGGGACAGGTTCAAACACGTGCAGCAGCTCTGGTGATGGAGAAGGGGAAAGGAGGGGGAAGTGCAATGACCATTCAAGGTAATGTGATGCAGGAAGAGAAGCTGGGACAAGTTCTAACAGGTGCAGCAGTAATGGGGGTGAAGAGGGGTAAGGAGGGGAGAGGGGAAGGTACTGTAGATAACTGCATGGTTATACAAAACTATAGTCAGTTCCCTACTGGATGCTGAAGAGGTCGGATGCTGTCCATCATGTCTGGGAGATGTGCAAGTAAGTGTCATAATTAATTACTGAATTTATCGGTTAAATCGATCGGGTATAGATTCGAGAATGTATGATAATTGATCGGTTGAATCGAAAATTATTAATGGTTTGAATTGATCGGTAATCGATCGGGTATTGATAAATAATAAATAATTTCGGATGATTTTACATTTTTAGTTACTAAAAATAGTAAGGGTTATGTATACACATATACTGAATAGCTTGTGAACCTTACATACAATACAACACTTGAATTAAATAATCGATTAGTCCAATATGGCGACATTAGCAATATCTACAATGTCGAGTCGAAGGTTGCCGAGCATGGCCGAAGATTACCGAAGGTTAACGAGCTTGGCCGAGCATACCCGATGAATTTTTTTAACTAAATAATTGTTATATAAAATTATTTTAAAATATTTTATTTTCATTAAATACTTTTTTTATTAAAAAGATTTTATTTTTATTAAATTAATTTTTAAATGCATGTGGGGTTTGGATGGAATGCAAAATCAAAAAATTTTTGGAAGACTCGGAAGAAACCTCCAAGATGGCGATGGAAAACAAGATGGTGGAATTTTTAACTGTTTTCAGAATTTTTTTTAATTTTTCAAAATTGACGCCATTCAAGATGGTGGCCGGAAACAAGATGGAGGCCGGAAACAATATGGCGTCGGGTTACAGGGGTCAAAGATCATGGGATCAAGGTCATGGGGTCAAAGGTCACGGGTTCAAAGGTCAAGGTCACCCACACACCCACAGCCCCCAGCCCCTGTGCCCGGATCGGCATTTTCCTTCTACTGATTACTATTAGCATATCTGCTAATTTAAGAATGTCAGGACGGGATTCCATGTCGTTTCACAAAACGACTTACAACTACCAAGGCAGAAGTGACCAAACACAAATTAAGGCTCCAAGCAAGTGCATAAACATAACCGCTGGGACCTATCTGTCTCCAGGGCGAGTCACGAAATATGCCTACAACAGGCAAAGTTGCAAACAAAATTAAATTGTCCCAATCAAATCTTAGTAAATACCTAACTTGACATACTGCCAGCAATTTCAGCATGTGAGTCTTCTTAGATCTTACACCTTAAACAACACAACAAATTATTCCTCTAGTATAACATGCTTTCTCAACTGTGTGATGTTGTATCTACCTTTTAATTTGCCTGAAATTGGGTCTACCAATTCATAACAGTTCTTACTAAATGACTTTATTTATACGGTACGAACCGTCGTGTAACAAAAACAATTTTCTGGTAACCTACTCCCAGAAATTTGATACAGAATGTTTCTTGATTAAGACCAGGTCTCCTAAATTAAATTCATATATCTTTGACTTCTTACAGTAACGTGAACGTCTACCAGCCAATGAAATTAACCTGCTTCTTACTAGTTTCATCACCTTCTCTTCTATCTTGCCTTCCTCTTCTGGATTTTCTTTTGCATGTACCATGGAACATAGTGGAATGGTCGTCACATCGAAGATCTCCGACCGAGTCTTGGTTAACACTTCATAAGGGGTTAGTTTTGTTGACTCATGTACGGTGTGGTTCATCACTATTTCAACTAACGGTAACTTATCCCGCCAACCTTGCTGTTGTTTGTGCCAGTGGATCCTTAACACAGTGCCCAACGATCTCATTCTTCTCTCTTCTACACTTGATTGCGGGTGGTAGACAGAGGTAGTGGTAGGGATGACGGACAATTTCTTCATACTAGTCTGCCATTTCCCCCCAGTGAACTGTGTGCCATTGTCCGAAATAAGGCACGAAGGTTTGCCCACTTCTTTAACGAAAAGTTTCATTTTGGCTATCAGGGTGTCAGCATTTGCTTTCACAATAGCATAGAGTTTTGTGTACTTGGAGAATATGTCCAGGACTACAAATACGTATTTAACACCTCCCTTAGATTGAGGTAAAGGGCTAAAGATATCTACCGATACTAGGTCAAATGGTTTGTCGGGTATGATCGGTTGCATTTCGCCTTGTAAATGCTCTGTAGTGTGCTTTGCCTTTTGACAGACATCATATGCAGCTAGTAGTCGCGATATTGTTCTTTGCATTCTATGCAAATAGAACTGTCTTCTTAAAGTATCGCAAAATTTGTTTACGCGAGTATGACTTAAAAATACGTGTTTGCGTAATATAAGTTCCTTGGCGAGATTACTAGGTATTATTGGCTTTCAAGGTTCTTCGAACAGCGACAGTTTCTCCGAAATTTTATACAAAATACGATCAGAATCTTTGCAGTATAGTAACTTTAACTGCTTTGGCATGTTTTCCTGCCCTAGTTTCTGCTCTTTTTTCCTACAGAGTACGTCATTTTCTTGCTCGGTTTTCAAATTGCGCATAATTTCCAAGATGTCTGGGTGTTCGGTCAGATTTTCAATTTTCTGCACAGCTACGGAAAATTCCTTCTGCGACCTGTTAGACTCTGTAAACAAAACTTCTCCGCCAGGTACACGGCTGAGGTAATCGGCTACGAGGTTGTGTTCACCTTTTATATGCCTGATTTCTATGTCATATTCTTGGAGTAATAATGACCATCGAGTCAGACGTCCACCAAAAACTTTACCAACCTTTAAGCACGTCAATGCTTGATGGTCGGTCATGGTATTATCTTCTCGCCTAATAGCATTTCACGATATATGTTTAAGGCCCAAACAATAGCTAGAGCTTCCCTTTCAGTGACGGTATAGTTCTGCTCAGCCTTGTTTAACGTTCTGCTAGCCATCGCAACGGTCTTTTCTAATTCGTTGTCGTCCCTCTGACTAAGTTGAGCTCCCAGTGCATAAGATGAAGCATCTGTGTAGAGATAATATTCTCACCCCAATACGGGATGATACACTACTAGCTCTTCTAAGAATATCGACTTTACCTTCTCGAAATATTCTTCCTGTTCTGGACCCCACGTCCAATTCACGTCCTTTTTTAGAAGGCGAAATAAAGGTAGTGCATACTCAGCTAACTTGCTAGAGAAATTTCGCTAGAATCCCACTACACCAAGAAAGGCTCGTAAATGTTTTTGGTTGTTTGGTCTGGGAAATTCTCGAATAGCTTGAAGTTTATCTGGTGCTGTACATATTCCCTCAGTGGTTAAAAGGTGTCCCAAGAACGGTTATTCTTTCCTACAGAAGTTAGTCTTACTTAACTTTATTGTCATTCCCGCTTCAGCCAACTTTGAAATTACAATATCTAAGTGTTTCAGATGTTGCTCAAAATAGTTTGAAGTAACTAGAATGTCATCCACGTATGCTCTGGCGAAACTCCTACACTCTTCACCTAATGTAATGTCAATGCAACGCGTAAATTCTGCCACAGCGTTACAGAGACCAAAATGCATCACCTGGAAACAGTATTGTTTGCTGTTAAACAGGAAAGCTGTGTACTTTCTACTTTCCTCAGACAGCTTAACTTGCCAATACCCGGCGGTTAGATCTAAAGTGCTCATAAATGTTACATCAGAGTACAGCCTTAATATTTCGGAAATGCGCACTGGTGATTCTCTATCCAAAACTGAGATTTTGTTCAGCTGGCAGGCATCAAGGCACAAGCATACTGACCCATCCTTTTTACGGACGCAAACCATGGGATTACTGTAAGGGCTTGGTTCTCGGCGGACAATATCCCAATCTAGCATTTGTTATAAGAATACCTTGGCTTCTGAAAGATATTTCCTAGGAATAGGATAAGATTTCCTGTGAAAAAATTCGCCTGTCTTTAACTGAATATGCACTGAGTATAAATGATTTAAGCCAGGTTTATCTGAAAACCACTGCTGGTGTTTCAACAAAATCTCAGCTAACGCATTTTGTTGCATACGACTCAAGTTCTCAATATTAGCTGCTAAATCCAAAATATCTTCCCTAGAAGCAGTCCAATTAGTAATTTCTACTTGATCATCATAACAATCTTCGTTTTCCTTACTTAAGGCATTTACCATTTTATCGGTATATCTCCAACCTTCAGGTGTGGTACTGTACGAAATTTCGGGCGTAGAGACTAACCAGCCACCGAAATTTAATACTACCTGATGATGAGTAAGAAAATCGACTCCCAGTATAACAGGTAAAGTTAAGCCTTTTACAATTAGTAATGCTACTTCTTTCTCAGTAACCAGACCTTGGATTTTGAGTATGGTTTGATGAGTAATGAAATTGATGTAGCTCCTATAACCTTAAGTCGTGGAACTGGTAATATGGGTAAATTATTATTCTCCTTGTTTAACTGTTCAAAAACGTCTTCTGCTATGCATGAGATCTCAGCTCCGCTATCTAATAAGACTGGTAATGACTTTCCACTAATAACTAATTTCAAAACAGGACACAAAATTTCGCTTTTCGCTACTTCTATGTAACTGTTTTCATTCATTAAGGCTTCTCTGTCTTTCTCAAAGCAAAGTGTAGTGTGTTCGTTTGAAGCTACAACTTCATTTCTCTTAGATCGCGACGACTGCTCCTCCACCATTTCATGCACGACACAAGACAAAACTTCATTGTATTTACATACTAGCTGATTATTTTCATAACCTATCACACACCGTACAGAACCCCTGCATGTCTCCTGAAGTGTTAACACAGACTCGACTGACAAACGGAGAACTTCATTGTCAGTCCGCACTAATTTAAATTCTTGGACTGGGACTGTGACGAGGCCGGTTTTCGAACGTTCCCGTCTTCTTCTTCAAAAGGCGGCGCGCTCGGATCCAACGGTTTATTGCGGTCGAAGTAACCCTCTTTCGCTTTTTCCTGTGGTGATCTGGAACGGTGTTTAGATACTGTTTTACCCTTACTCTTGGAATTGGATCCCTTGTTACTAGTCTCTTTCGAACTATCTCTTCCTCGAGAACTGGACCTGGACGAATTCCTATCTCTACTTCAATGTCGTCTTCATGTTTTTTCCGTTTTCCTCTGCTAATGAGTAAACCACTGTCTTTTCTTATTCGGAAAATCTTGTCTATCGCGTTTAATAGACTCTTCGCCGGACTTGTTTCTCTGCTTGAGTTGAAATGTGTTGACTCGCCGCTCATTATCAAACTCGTTTTTATGCTGGAATTTGTAACCATCTTGGTTATGGGTGTTTCCCGCAATTTTATCGCGATGCTGTTCCTAATTTTAAAATAGCACTTTCCTTTGCAATTTATTAACAATCATGAGTTGTTCGCTAAATTCGGACAATGATAACCCATATTTCCCCTCTAGGGATAACTGATACTGCATGGGCATCTCGTTCGTGAGCATTGAAATTAATTCCGTCTCTTACATTTCAGGACTTAATGACGACTGCGCTCGTATATGGAGCTTATATGCTCATCCACTCGCTTACTTCCCCTAGGGTCGTATTTCTCCGCTTGTAAAAGAGCTCGAACAAGACCTTGCGTTCTAGACCCCCAAAATTGTTTCTGAAATTTCTCTTTGAATTCTTAGTACGTTTATTGTGTGGAGTTTCTCTACGTCCCACCAGAAACTAGCGCCCCCTTTCAGTGCGAGACTGAGGTACTTAATGCTTTCCTGCTCAGAAAGGTTAAATGTTTCTGCGTACTCCTCGAATTTTTTCAGAAACGTTAATGGATTTTCCTGTTCTAGGTTTGAAAACCTAGGAATCATTCTACCCAGCTGTTGTACCGGATGATGGAACAATGCAGCTATGTTGTTAACAAGCGGCATTTCATTATTTTTGTTTGGCTTCGGCAACGAGGGTGTAGCGTGAATGCATTCGTATTCGCCCACTGGATTTTCCTCGGACCTCTCAGCACACTCTGCGAATTCCAAACTCTTCGCGCTGGCAGCTAAGGAGGACAATTTCATCTGTTGGAATTTTTGTGCAATATCTAGTTCTATTTGTTTAGTTAACTGCTCGAAATCCACATGCGCGTCTTTTCGAAATTCGCTCAAGTTGTTGTGTGTTTCAACTAATTTGTTCTCTAGGTGTGTAGCTAATTCCGTTACTTGATTTTCTACTTCACTACATTTCTGTCTGATTTCTTGAACTTGTAATTCTATATTTGAAACACGTTCATTTGTTTCACGAGCTGTTTCTTTAACCATGTCTGTGCAAGTGTTCACAGTACTAATTGCCTTTTCTAACTGACTATCGAGATCTTCGCGCCAATTAATCATGGTGTTAACTAGTTCAGTTCTTAATTCTTCCCGAACACATTTAATTTCGGTCTTCAAAATAACCTCTAAACTAGTCTGATTTTCTGCCAATTTTCCGGACACTTTTTCCTCTAAACTAGAAGCATTTTCAAACATTTTGTTTTCTAATTTAGCCTGATTTTCTGCCAGTTTTCCAGACAATTTATCCTCTAATCTAGCCTGATTTTCTGCCAGTTTTCCAGACAATTTATCCTCTTAACTAGCCTGATTTTTTTGTATGTTTTGTAGCATACTAAATAAAGCCTTCATGTCTAAAATTTCACTAGGTGGGTTTGTTGCCACCTCCTCGCCCTCAGAATGAGAAGAGTCACTTTCTGCGGTAAAATAAGCAACAACCTTCTCCACAGTCTGGTCAATAGAATCCAGTTTTTGCTGACGTGTATTCATGTTGAGTGAGTTCTTATTTTTACTGACTTTTAGTATCTTATACTATTCTTCAACTATTTGTTGAAGATCTAACTACTTAACAAATACAGCAGTACTCTAGAATTATTCTAGTACCCTTCTCACAAAATCGTACTAATGGTAGTGTCAATCCTTGTTTTCTCGTGGCCCCACGTTGGGCTCCACATTATGTAATATAAAAAAATTAATTATTGAATTTTCTTGGCTCTCTGAAATTCTACTGAGTCAACTCTACCTTTTTCTCTATGAAATGTTTCAAAATGTAACATTTTACCACTGAGAAAATATAGTTTATTATGTATGTATAGATTTCAAACTTCCAGGATGGAATTCTGGTAAATCCAATTGGAGTAATTAGCTCAGAGATTGATGACTTGAAAGTGTAATAGAATTACGATGAGTTTTTTTATTATTACATTTTTTATTTATAAATTTAGGCTTCGAAAACAATAAAAATTAGTAGATTTTGAAAAGGTAGTTTCTTGAAGAAGACAAACCCAGTTGAAATAATATAAGTGCATAGAGTACAGATAACAGGAACACGTTTAGCAAAAGATTGTTATTTTAGACCTTGGATAAAACATGTGAAAGACTCTTACTAATAGTAAACAAATATCTATGGACTTATTTTACTGGAGTGTAAAGAGTAAACAAAATTCTCCACTATATTCCTACAATGACACAGTATCCATTGAATTTAGATATATTTTACTTTCCAAATAACTGATGTTAATTGGTCGTGATTTACTGCTGTGCCTCATAGACTTGAAAAATACATATTAACTCTCCGGCTATTTTCTTTGCTTGGGTATTCTGTGGGTTAGTTAACACTGCTCTTCAAAGTTTTCTTTTTTAATATGTAAGTTTCTAGTACACTAGACTGCAGCAACAGAACTCAGTTACTTGTAACTGATAATATTTGGGTAGGGTTTAGGGCAGTTCACCTAGTTGTAGATCTCTTCGTGGAAGAAAGATGAATTTCGAACTCTCCCGAGTCCGAAATCTAGTGAAGACGGTACCAAATTTACGTGGTACCATCACGTAGAACGCCGCTAATGTCGGCCCTCTAAAAGGCCCGTATCAGGCCTAAACATGCCTGTAGGTGTACTCGGAAGACGAATGTAACGAACATGGAACATCATCTGTTCTTCCTCTGGTCTCGGATAATCCGCGAATTTGGACTCTCTCAGGAACATCCGACTACATTGGATTCCGACGAGGAAACGTCTCTTCCAATTGTTCCACCATTTTTTCTTCTTTTTTTAATTAAAATCCTAATAACTCCACTGTCTAGTACTACCTGCTTTTGTTACTTCCCAATAGTGAAAGTTTGTTTTGTAATGTATATATATAAAATAATTATTTGTAGTTATTTTCTACTAGCAAATACTTATGTAGCATGGTCTGCATATTACTCTGATCAATGTAATATATAGTAAGAGAATTTTTACAAATATTAAATTTAAATGAACTTAATAGCTAACATATTCCCTTACCAATAAGACATGCATAGCTATTTTCAAATTAAACAACACAAAATAATAATAAACAAAGAATAAGACGAAACCCTAATGTTTACATATCATGAAATCCACAGATTAATAAAAGAGCAACCATCTGTAACATAACAAGTGGTTATGTCACAATGGTTTCTGGCCTACGTGCTGTAGTTTGAGTTGCCCGCCTCCAGATTGCAGCACATACCAGCATTGCCCCTCAACCACCAAGTTCGAGTAATCTATTTGCACAATGCTATCTGCTGCACAGTGTTACAACCCTGAAATGCACTCTTAAAAAATAATTTAAAGAGTATAAAAAGGGAAGCCTGGGACAGGGGTGTGGGGTGATGGGTGATGGGTGACGGAAAATGAGGGTGACCTCACATGACCATTGATCACAGGGGGTGACACTGCCTATGGCTATGTATGTGAGCTAAGTGAAGCCGCCGATTTGGGTGCCACATTATTTATGGCAAACGCCTCTTCCTTAACCAATCCCAATTCGAAAAAGTTCGTAATGTTGCCCCCTGTCCAAGCAAGCTGCAAGCGTACATACTAAACTTAATTTAATGTTAACTTGTAAGCTATCAAGCTTAACAGAAGCTTGCAAAAAATTTTACTGCAAGCATTTTTCTTAAATACACTTGCAGAAAGCTAGCCATGCAAGCCTGCAAGCTAAAAAATAGTTATGCCAACATACAAGCTTAAGTCAAATGCAAGGCTTTCAGTAAGCCTACCAATATTATTTTTAACTGCAAGTCAAATGCAAGGCTTGCAGTAAGCTAACATGTTGTGTGGGTAATCAAATAATCGGTTAATCGAATGAGTGCGGTAAATCGAACAAGTCGATTAACTGGTGGCCAACTCGAGAAATATATTTGGCGGCGACATCAACACCTCTGGTAGCCAACTTGAGAAGCGATTAGCAGCATCCCTGGCAGCGATTTCCGAAGGTCGAACCGAAGGTCGCCGAGGGAGTCCGGGAACACCCGAAGTACCAGTACCAAGGTGACAGGTCCCAACAACAAATGTCAGACAAAATGTAAAAGGTTAAAAAGATGGTCGATGAACGCAAGAGGACAGATGGACACGTGATGGCGGACAAAGGTCAAGGTCAAATCAAAGATGGCCGCTGTGACATTGTCTAAGATGGCCACTGTGACATCTTCTAAGATGGTTGCCATGATTTCGTCGAGGTCAAAGGCCAAGCGAGGTCACCAACGTCACCCACCACTCCCCAGCAAACCTGTCTCATTCTTCCCTATTTCTTACTATTAATTAACTATGCATTTACGTCAGATATAAAATTTGGTATAAGTCATATCAATTAAACTAATATCATAACAATCCCTCTTGTAAAGTACAAATAAATATTATCATTTGCTTTTCTTAAGTATTCTAATATTATGATACCTTGCAGAGGGTGCAAATAAAAACATTACATTTATTAAATCACAAAGAAAATATTCGTGACAAAGTAGCGGGAATATCTATACTAAGCCTAATGTTAGTTCTGGACATCGTCTAATGGTCATGATTGTTATAAGCGGAATATGTGTACACTAAATTTCTGTTTTGAATATTTTGAGCAGCATTTTTGATATATATTAATAATTTTATTCAAATACAGAATGCCAAGATTATGCTGAGTACGTCTATGAGGAACAAGAATCTCCTATTATGCTGCCCTATTCGAAGATCAATACGATTTCTTCATGCACTTTAGAGGAAACTACTTTAATTGTTGGGGGTGAAAATGCAGCTCCAAATGAATTTCCCCATATGGTAAGTAATACAAGTAACAATACAGATGTTCATAAATAAATAGCACATTAGTAAATTACTTTATTCGAAGTTATATTCCTATTAACAATATTAGTATCTATACATTTTTCTGTTGCTAAATAAATAAGTTTTCAATAACTCAAGCTGAGCATTGTCGTTAATAGACACTAAATTGAATCGCCTGATGTGAACACAAAATAAACATAAAAGACATTCCGAGTAAAAATTCATGGAACCTATTGTTCTGTGTTTTTCTTGATGGTGATTATGAAGGTATCAATTTTGCTTTGTCTTTCATTTCAACTTCTAAGTTTGCGAAAATCTGCGAAGTGTGTCGTAAGTCGGTTTATGGAATCTAGAACCTACACTTATCTGAAGAGATCCAGGAGATGGCCACATTGGTGAGGATAGAAAACCGGGTTCTCTGACTGGCTTTAATAAGTTCCGTGCTAACCACGTGTGTATCGAGTGGAGTTCAAGCATCCTAAATGACACATTCAGAGCCTTCGACCGATACTCCCATACCGGCTAGTCAGGTTGGGGAATAAACTACAGCCAATTGCCAACATGGAAGATGATTCATTAGTCATCCTGCGACAATTCTTCTGCAATACGGCAGAAAGCATTATGCTCATCGTTTAGACTTCAGTAACAGTTTTATGTCTCATAGTCTCATCATGTGTGCAGTTGAGCACACTAAGGTGCTATGACCGATTTCTACTATACAGAGGCACAATGTTTTACTTGCCACCTCCACCCAAACCAAGCATTTTTCATGGATAAAAACTATTAATTGTCACTCTTCGGGCCATAAACTATCTCTGTGCAAAAAGAATGAGAATGTCGATCCATTACTCTGTTGCTGTGTGAAAGTACGTAACCCATCCATCTCATCTACTCTGTTTAAACAACAGTAGTAGATAGGAAATGTATGTTCTCTGTCAATTGGAGGTTGCCGGTGGATCGGTGTATATGATGGCACCAGCAGATGGCTGCTGCCTGTGGATCATGTGGATCTGTTGGCAGCCATCTTGGATTCCGCCATTTTGTTTTAGTAGCCATCTTGGACCCCACCATTGTTTTGGCAGGCATCTTGGGTCCACCATTTTGTTTTGGCAGCCATATTGTATCCCCCTGTTTTGTTTTGACCTTTCATCAGTTATTTTGTTTTGTGTATTTGTCAGCCATGTCAAATTCGTGCATCATTTTGATTTCGATGGTTACTTGGCCTTCTGTCAGCCATTTTGTTTTGTGTAATTGTCAGCCATGTCAATTTCATGCACCATTTTGATTATGTCAGTTACTTTAACTTTTGCCAGCCATTTTATCTTGTGCATTGTCGCCAATTTTGTTATGGTGTCAGTTTCATGCACCTTTGTTTTTGTCGGCTATTTTGAGTTACAAGGTTCCAACAGGAGTAGTCCATTTTGTTTTGTACATTGCTTGCTAGAGTGTGCTAGTGTGTGTCTGGTTTCTCATGTATGTGGTGCTAGTACCGGTAATTTTTATAGAAATGGTAAGGTTGACATTGCATGCTTTGTATATGGGAAAACAGTCCTTATTGATTTATACTCACTAGACTAATAAATGCTTGGAAGTGGTTGGTTAGAACCTTGTGTTAGGTTACAGTATGGCCTAACCGACTGAGCCACAGAAGCTTTCTGTATTTTCCGATGTTTAAATGCGCAGTATACTTGCAAATTTATTTAAATGAAAGCTTGGTGAACAAGTGGTATATTTCATTTTAATTTTGATACTAACATCACATTCTTTTTAGATTATTTAAACACAAATAAATTTTTATTTTTTAACTTTGACATGAAAAGGGATTACCATAAACAGAAAATAAGATTCTTTTTACAAATAATTTATTCATCAGATACAATTTATAACTTTTTGGTACATATTTGATATCATCTTTTTTTCCCCCCAACTTTGTTGATGTTCTTGTGGATGTGCTATAATGAAAATTTTCAGACTTGTGATCTGCATCTTAGAAAGTCAAGGCCAGCATCTGCACAGAAAAAAATTAAAACTGCACACAAAACAGACAACAGCCTCTCCCTCCCACTTACCGTCCGAATGGTTGTTGCAACCATGCGCACGGGCCCCGAGACTTGCGACTGGGCTATACAGCACAAGAGCGAGCACATTATTTAAAACCAAATAGTACATGTGTTAACGGTAGGGATGCCTACTGAAAATTAGGAAAACAGTCGACAAATCTTAGGCAGCCGTACTATGTTCTTACAATAAATCATTTACTTGTTAAGCCATAGCCATATGGAGCAGTATTAATACCATCAGCCAGAATTCTTCTTTTATTGTCTTCCCATGACGGTGCCAATTTATTTGTACACTGTGTATAGAGATCGTGATGGTAAGATCTTATGTTACAGACTTCAGTTCTAACTGTTTGATGTTGTAGCAGTACTCAGCGGTAATCTTGAAAAGTAATTTTATTCTTCAGACTGTTCTTATTTACACCTTTGGCCCGCTTCCTGACTTTCCTACCACAAATGTATGTGTACATTTTTGCACGTAGCCCCACAAACTCGCTCATCTCTACACCACCACACTCATTCTTGAACATTCCGACGACTTTTCTGTTAGCCATCGAATAACACGGATGAGTTGGCGGGTAGGCACTCGTGTCCATTTACAACATGAGGGTGGGATCATTGGCTAGGTCTTGGTCAAAATTATGGGTGCTTATTTCATAAATGAGTGAGTCTGTATCGGTGTATGCCAGCTGTATTTCTTCTCCATACTTTTTCTTCCTCATGTCATAGTGGAACTGATACATTAATGTCTTTGACAAATCAAGCACTACAAAACCTGCATAAATTGGTTTGACGAACATAATTGTCTCCTTCTCCATTTTCATTAAAGATAAGTTTTCATCATAAATTGTTCTGCACTTGAAAGTTGGCTTCGCTATAAGTTTTTTGAGGCGTTGTTCTTTGCACACTAGTTCCATCACTTGTTGTTTACGCAAATTCTCCATAAGCTTCCCGAAAGTGGTGTTGTTCATCAACTTGTTGAAATCTTTCTCAAAATCGTTGTCTGCTGCTTGACGCTTCTCTGTGTTCAGCTGAATGTAGGGTTGGAGCCATGCTTCCTGTTGAAACTGCAGTACTCGGTGTATCTTGCTTATCTTGAGTCCGTGATCAATGGCCTGTTTTAAATTTACATAATGGATGATGTAGCTGCTCTTGTCTTCCAGTGTTGTCATCAGTTTCGTCATCTTGGATTCGGCTGGGCACTCGTTGACTGGCAGGAACGGTAGATCTCGATGATCTTCATGGAGCGATGTTGGATATTCGATGTCTACCTCCAGTATGTAGCCGTACAGTCCATCATTGGACACGGATGTAATGTCGATGTCTGTATCCACCCACTGAAATTCACGTACGGGGAGGGGCAGAGACATTGCCCACTTATACAGGTTATTGGCATCTACATACTGAAGGTAGACTGACTTCTTGCTGGCATCATATGTCTCTGGAATCTTCTTGTTGTTGGCGATGCTGTGACGTTTCACACATTGTGCTACTCCAACTCTTATGCCTTTTTCTATAAATATATATTCATCATACTCAGTCAGAAGATCAAGTTGTACTTTTGTATGTTTGAACATAGCATCAAAAGAGAAGCCTGGGGCACTTACATAGCGGATGCAGTCAAGTCCATATGTTTGGAGACAGAGATTTCAGAATTTTCAAAGACATCAGCTAGGAGCAAAACGTCCGTCTTCAAGTATATCTTGGCATAATCCTCCAGTGTTTTGCAGTTGCACTTGTTCCAAACATGATGTGCATGCTGGTAGTCTTCTTCTTCGATGTTGCTGTCTGTCAGGCGATTGTAGAAAGCTTCCTTTGGTGGCAGCTGCTTCTCATTCAGTTTCCCCATCGAATCAACATGATCGTAAGGAAACACTCCTTTGCGAACTACCAACTCCAGCTGATCAGGCGTGAAAAAATGTTCAGTCTTTACAAATTTAGTTTTCGGCAGGTTTTCGACCAGGGCGGCAAGACTTGCTCCCATGAATCTATAGGTATCAATAAACTGCAGTGCGAATCTAACTCCTAGTGACTTTGAAAATGTGATGAGCTTCTCCTCTGTGTGTGGTATGATGAATACGTCTTCTATATCGTATCCCAGTACTTTATGATAAAATTTTCGTCATATGTGAGGTTGTGAAATAAAACAGGTAGCTTCTTCGGACGACGACGAAGTTTGTCGCACTCATTACAGGCGGCCCCAATGTAATTGCCTGTGAAATGGTCATGGTCACTGACTTTCCAATTTTTTTCGCTGAATGTAGTCGAATAGTAGCAGCAGGTGTCGGCAACCAGATGTTTGTTCTTTCCAGAAATGTAAGTGGTTTCATGGGCTCGCTAGTCTCGTAGATGGCTTGCACTGTTTTTCCAATGTCCACAATTTCTTCCATGAACTTTTCACTTGCATCTTCGCCCTGGTACATTTTAGGTTCTGCTGGCAGGCTTGATGTTTTGCTGGCTGGAATTATACTGTTGTCAACTTGCACATATAAACAGTAACTGTATGCCACATGCTTTTGAAATTAAAACATATATGAAATGTCGGGATCTGGCTGGCTTGTGTGCACTGGTTTCAGAATCGCCTCAAAGTCTGCATAAACAACTATTGGCAGCTTGTCCATATTCTGGTAGTGTTCGAATTTCAAAGTTGGTTTTCTTCCACTTTTGTCACAGCTTGGCATTTCGATTTTGGCAGGAGCATGTGGATTGCAGTACTTCTTGTGATCTTCAAGCATTTCTTGTCCGGTTTTTCCTGTCACTCGTTGGATGTCATAGTATGAGGTGAAGCATCTCTTGCAGATATGGATTTTTTCTGTATGTCCTGTTAGCTGTGATCGCACCAATCTTGAGAAATTCTTGATGTATGTATAGTGGCAGTTGTCACCTGTGGAAATCAGTATCAAGTCGAAATGGTCAGGTTTTTCATCATTTGGCACTTTCAATGGGATCACCTTGTGTTCTTCATTAAGGCTGTACACATTGACTGAAACACTAGGATTTCTCTTCTCAAAATTTCTGATCTGTTTGAGTGGAGTGGGGAATTCAAAACCTTCAAAATTGTACATGTTTTCTAGCTGATGGTACTGCTCATTTACACGTGCTGGATTTTCTCCTCTAACATGTCGGGCCAGTATTGCCCACTTAAAACATTGCTGATCATTATTTTGTGGGTTGATGATGGCCTTCTTCGTTTTGATGTCAGGTGGCAGGTTAATGTAGCTTGATGCTCGTAGAGGTTCCAGTTTGTTGACACGTAGTTGTAGACGTCTCACTGCTGACAAACAGCATCCTGAACCTCGCACGTTAAACTCTTCTACTTCACTACAAATATTTTCATTGCAAGCTGCCACTATTGCTTCGACGTCGGTTTCAGGATACAGTGGTACATTCTTCGTCTTGAAGGCATTCTCGGTTTCTTGATCTTCATGTGGCTCTGGCTTCGTGTACATACATTCCAGGAAAAAGTTGAACTTGATGGGGCCATGTTCTTGAACTTCATGCTTCAGTTGCCCTATTATGCTACTCTTCAAAGAATTCAGGTAGCTGCATGCATCCTTGGCCTGGTCATCGTTGTTTTCTGCTACGTAGGTCTTCAGATTTCCCTTGAACGCAGTTTCTGCCAGAAAGAATCCAAAATTAGTTGGCTGGCCAGTTCCTGCAACAATCTTCTTGCTGTGAACCTTTAAAGTATCGGCACGAGAATATATTTTCCGCACTCAATGCAGGTAAAAGTGTTCTTCTTCTGGTTAAAAACACGTCTTCCTTCATGTCTTTGGGCATTATCTACACGAGAAGAGTTTTTGTTGCAAAACTTGCAATTTGCAGATGTCACCTGCCGCACATAACCATTGCATGTTCTCAGGTGTCTTTCCATGCTGTCTTTGTGTGCGATAGTGAGACCGCACCTGGCACAAACTTGGGCTGGACCTTTGAATGGATTGTGCGGACAAGTCGCTTCATGTCTTAGACCATTGCCGCGAAACGTAAAATATTTACTGCAAAAACCACAGCCAAACCCTTGTGGAGGAATCGGCCTTACCCCAGAAGTAGTCGACTGTGGTGTTGCCATTGAAGCAGCAGGAAGAACGAAAGAATAATCTTCGACACGTCCACCGTCCATAATGATAGGCTCTGATAACCTGCAACAAAGAGAAAAAAACTGTTACTTACACAGTATAAATGTGTATATGGGTAAGATTATTTGCTGTAGGCTAAGGATTGTGATAAGGTAAACTTTAAAATGTATTTTGTAACCCTTCAAACAATTCCTGGTGAGTTTGTTAAATACCTTTCAGAAATACTTCCTTTTATTTACAGCAAATTTTGATACATTTAATACTGATTACGTCGAAATCTTACAAAATTTGAATGTGGTGCATTTATTTGTAACTTATGTGCTGAAACATAAACTTCGTTCACTATTAATACAATCCCCTATTATATGCCAGTTACAAGTTAAATATTCGAAAAATTAAAATTATTTTCTTGGTGGAGTTGGGCAACAATTTTAGGATAATTTAATGTATGAAAAAGAATATCTGACAGTGTAGCTACTTACGCAAAGAAGAAGAGCGTCACTGTATTTAAATCAGCTGGTTGCGATAATTCTGCTGTCAGTCGCTGCGAACTTTGCAAACCTTTCGCTTGGATCAGACGGCGATTGTCCTCTACGATCTTGAAAACTGACTGGCGAAGTCGCTCCAAGAAAGTGCACAGAATCACCGACGATGAGCCTTGCAGGTCCTACAAACACAAAATAATATAGGTGAAAATTTGTACTTGCTGAAACCTGTGTAATCTTACATACAAATTACTAGAGACACTATCATAGCACACTGGAAAAAAATTTCATTCGTTAAAACAGTATACATTTTCCACCGCCTATATATATTTGTGCATACACTTATTGGAAAATTAATACAAAACTATCAGAACTTTAAAACGGTTTAATATGTCATTTGATGCAAGCTAATACTTGGTAAATTATTAAAACTACATTGACATTGATAAAAGTAGTTTTAAATACAAAATATTAAAAAATTTAAATCATTGACTAAATGCCTTTTCTTTGTATAAAAAAAACAACATGCGTCCTGGTATACTACAGTGTCGACTATGCTATAATAATTATTATTATTTTGATTTTATAAGTGTGTGTGCTAGTTTCAAGTCCGAAACAATTTTGACAAGTTATATTTCTAGCAACGAATTTATATTTGCAATGCTCTGGCCGATCATGTCACGTCTCGTAAAATAAAATCTTCGTTGCGCAGCATAGAGCAATCCTTATGTATTTAATAATATATTCGTCATATTTCAAACTCGAAAATAATTTTCTATATATAATAAAGTGTAAATTTATTTGAAGTTACTAAATATGTATGTTAACAAATTATCGGCGCATGTGCCAGTATTCGAACGAGTACCCCCTAGCACAGAAGACAAGCACCATACGAACTAGACCAACATGCTCTCGTGCACAAAAGTTTCGACCAGCAGCCTTATACAGATATCAGAATGTGTATTGCATACCAACCTTAACACATTGTACTTACAGCAACGAATTTACATTCGCAATGCTTTGGCTATTATTTTTTAATCACGTAAAGACTCGTAAGATAAAAACTTTGCTGGGCAGCATAGGTATATAATCAGAAATACAGTTTTACTAACATGGTGTCATAAGAAAAAATCTACACTCGATAATTTTATTTACTTTCTTGCATTGATAGTCATTCTAAAAATGTGTACATATAGGAACAATATAAGAAATGCGATTTTATCATTTGAACCTTGTTAGTTGCTTTAAAATAATATATAGTAATTTTGAAACTGGAAAGTATGTACTAAATATAAGAAACAAAGAATTAATCCGGCATAATTTGAACTGGCAACCATAAATTTAATAAACATCTGTGCTAACCACAACACATTATATTATACTCTCATTTCTTATGTTGTTATTTATTAAAGTTTTATAGAAGCTATATTTTCCGGTAGACCAATATACACGAAATGAGAATCGTGTTACTTGCTCATATTTTCTCAAACCAGACACGAATAAATCCTCATTTGCCGAAGCAAAACGTAAAATTAATTGCCGAGAAATAAGTAAAATAATTTGTTTACTTAAAAAAATTACCGAACTTAGAATAATATACTTTTGTACTTACTTTTACAAGGTTGTACTCGCTATAGAGGGACAGTAGACGTGAAATCCAGTAGATTAAAATCTGAAGATATGTAATCTTGACAAAGATGCTCTTCACACGATGTGGCAGCAACAGACTACTGTGGACGACTGAATTAATTTATCCCCAAGAGGCCTTTATATACCTCCGAGAGGAAGAAGATTTCACTGCCGGTTTCAACTTTGTAAGATACCGAGCATCTCACATAAAGTTCGCGCTGAATAGGCTTGGTGTGTAAATAATTCCGTACAAAACCTGGGGCCAGTGTGTTAGAGACATCTGTTTCACGACGACAGTTTATCTTGTGTCAAGTAGTCTAGGCGAGTCACCTGCAAGGCATTCTCTGGATGCGACAAAGAAGCATCACATTAGTCACCCGACACTCAGTTGTCTGCGAGTTCTTACATCCCCCTTCCTAAATCCTTTGTCCGCTGCATGGCAGGTGTGTGGCCATTGTGGAAATCTGTCTGCCTAATCACTTAGTTTTTACCTCCCCCTTCCACCCTTTTTTGTTCGCAAGAGAGGTGACTTGGCTGACACAGTCCACTATCATCTATTTTTTACTTCCACCTTCCTCCCTCTTTGGCTGGTGTCATTAATTACCATCTGCGTTGTCTACCTTTCTTTTTCCTTCCATCAAAATTTAAGGCCCTTTTGCACAACTCAAGAAATAGTCAGATAGTTTTAAAATGCATTGCAAACACAAAAAATCTTATGTTGACTGAATTCCGGGTTGGAAAATTTTTGTAAACACCAAATAGCACACCATAAAACTCGGACTTTAATACCAGATATTCGGAGTTGACTTAATTCCGGTTGACATATTTCCGCATCTTGAGAAAGCGCCAGTATTGAAACGTACCCAGAATAGAGTCAACAAAAGTTGACCTTATTCAGGTTGACGTAATTACGGTGAATTTCAAATTGTATAGCAACATGGAAAATCCGGAATTGAGTCAATATCGAGTTGACTTAATTCCGTTTCGCATTTTGAGGGAAAATAAGAATCCGGAATTGAGTCAACTTCGGTTGACTTAATTCCAGTACAGTTTTCATGCTAGCAACGAGAGGGCGAAAATCCGGAATTGAGTCAATTCCTGGTTGACTTAATTCCGATCCTGTTCATGGTTCCAAGAGAGGCTTTTGAAAATCCGGAATTGAGTCAATTCCGGTGGACTTATTTCTGGTAAGATTTATGTGCTGAAAACTACGTAGTTAAAATCCGGAATTGAGTCAATTCCTGGTTGACTTAATTCCGGTACACATTTCGATTTAGGAACTGTACACTTTGTAACCCAGAATAGAGCCAACCTGAAGTTGACTTAATTTCGTTCGGGGATTCATGTTAAAAGTACAAATCCGGAGTTGAATCAATTCCAGGTTGACATAATTCCGGCCTGTATACAAGAAAAAGCGGAATTGAGTCAATTCCGATTTGACTTAATTCCGAGACCGCATGAAAACTATACACTTTTGATTGGTACTGCAAATCATTCCATGATAACTTCTTTATGTACATTAAATATCTATTCGTTAATGAACGAAAAATTGTAGTATTTATGACTATACACTTTTGCAAATCATTTGATAATAGATTGTTCATGATTCGTATCTCGTATGTTTGCCGTATTCCAGGGATAAGCAGGCATGCGTGTCGAATGATTTAGTAATATGACTCCACACTTTTAAATGGTACTGCAAATCAAAGAATGAGCAACAAAAGGACTGTAAAATATTAATTTAATTACCAAATTAAATAAACTTGACTCTCATCACAATTTTAAAAGCTGAACTTTATGGTCGATTCCCCCCAAGAATGAGACTATAGCATTAAAGGCGGGAAGACATCTGGTCAGGTGACAAGAGGGGGATTGTAATTGGTAGTGTAATTCATCAGTTGCTGAATATTATATCTGTATTCACATTAATATAAAACTTTATTATAAATGCAGTGCACATCACAACATGCACATGCTAGTTGATAAACAGGACATGGCTATTCCCTCATGTGTGATAGGACTGAAGAGCTGGCAGAACGACAGAGCATGAGAAAGATACAGGCCATTGCCGAATATTCCTGCAGGATTGGTCTGGGGAACTGAAAATATGTGATGACAAAACATAAGTAGAAACAATTCTAACAGCTGACAGAACAACAGAATATGAGAAAGATACAGGCCATGGCCGATTCTTCGTGTAGGGATTGGTCTAAGGAGCTGAGAAGATGGAATGATAGAGCACGAGTAGAAAATTCTAGCATACAAGATAGCTGAAGAGTGATGTCATCAAGATAAAGGATGTGTGATGTCATCAAAGATGGATACCAGAAACAAAATGGCAACCAGAAGTAATGTAATCTAATTTGGCGGACAGGTGACATCATCCATGATGGCGGATGGGTGTCATCATTCAAGATGACCACCGTTATCAGTGTGTCCAATCCCTCAGCCCCCTGTGCAAGTACATACATTATCTATCTACTGACGATGTATGCAAACATTGGTGGCTGCGCAGCAACAAGCGTGAGGAAAAAACAAGTGACAGTCGAAAAAAATAAAAATACAAAAATATTTTTTAAACCAAAAATAAAAGTTCAAAAACCAAAATCAAAATCCATAAACAACATTGTGGGCGTGACAAAATCAAACATTGCGGATATGACTTAGTAAAACAACGTGGAAGTGACGTAATTCGCGATGGCGGCCTTGTTCTCGCACTCAGCCTGTAGCCAGTGTCCCAGCAGCCTCATTATCTTACTTCTAACGTCTGTGCACAGCGACACATGTCGTTGGCTTACAATCAGCAGGTGTGAACCCATAGGCCTGCCATCCGTGGACAGATTTGGCAGTGTATCACTTGGGGTGCTGTAGGCATGTTGTCCTTGGACAGTTTGCATCATGACATGGCACTGAGGCATCGGATTGATGTGCCCGATTGCTGAGCCCATGCAGGCACCTCACGACACCATTTTCCTAATAAACGGAGCAGTGGGGCATCCTCCGTCGTTACGAGTAGCCTTGTTGTTCACAACACCACGGAGCAGCTGCGGAAGTGGTGTCCACAGAGCATAGGTCCAAGTGAACTGTAACGAGGGATGGGTGGCTACAAAGGCTCGTCGTGCAGGATCTCCTTGGGCAGGGCAGATGGCTAAGCATTGCCCGTACAGCTTGGTGGTTACCTGCACATTACCAGAAGGGGGCTACTGGCCATCATCCATTGGTGATAAGTCGACAGACGCAGTGACAGTCAGTCCCTCCTGAGGGCCACATGATTGGAACTGTCACTTATGACCACCCTGGAAACCACATTGTGTGTGGTTTTTGGCGAGATATCAGGGATATTCCTATTATAGGAGTCGGGGTGCATACATTCATGCCTGGCTGCAGAAGGTCCCTCCCCATCGAACTTTCTAGGTTGTTGTCGCTTGCTCATGTCAAAAAAATCTGTTAGCCTTGGAGTCGGCTGGCTCTTCGCAGGAGACATTTACTGTTGCCACATGCTTAGTGTGTTGCCGCAAAATGTCGGTTATGATCTTGTAGGTGGATTCTCCCATATGTGTTGAATTGCTGTTGAAATTGGCTTGCTATATCACAGTTTTGTGCTCCACTAACCTCCTTCTTATAGGCGAGTGTTGGCAACACATAACGATAATTCAGTTTATTGAATATAGGGTGAGTCACTCTGTGGAACTTGGCTGATAGATTACTGATTAGCTCCAAGTATGCAGTGAGGCGAGGAACTTGAATGCTCCGATTAGCTCCAACCTGTATGTCCATGAGAGGAGTGTGTGTCATGTCAATGATTTTAACGTGATGACACAATGTAATGATGAATCTCGTTTCACTGTAGCAAGATGTCAGTATTCGTGTCGCACTGTAGCATGTAATACAACTATAACATTTTGTGTGAAAGATAGCACCAAAATTTATAATGATGAATTAAATTCCATGGGCCGGTCGGCTGGAGCCTGAGTCAGTACCATGCATGATGTGGTACTGTAGGCGTGACAATCTTGAAATGTCGGCCTCAGTTGTCTCGAGTAGCCTTCTTGCCCGCGACAACATGAAGCACTGCAGAAGCTGCCGCGATGGAGAGGTGGCTCGTCGGAAAGGGTCCACTCCTTGTGCAGGTCTGTGGGCCAAGCATCGCACATACTGCATCGTGGTTACTTGCACGTGACCAGAGGGTGGCTGCTGGCTGTCGCTGTCTGAGACAAGTCGACAAATTTGGTGCCGGTCCCTTCTATAGGCCACACGAGTCGCGCAGTCCCGTACGATCATCCCGAAAGTCAACACAGGTGTGGTTTAGGGTCACACATCAATGGGCGTGTGGTTGGTTTGAGATGGAGCACAGGAACACGTGACAGAGGGAAGTCATACACCCTACGAAACTCATAGGCAGATGTCTATTGCTAATGTCGGGAAAATCTGTTGACCTTGGAGATAGGCTGCTCTTCGCAGGAGCCATTTATTGTTATCATGGGTTCAGCATGTTAACACAAAAGGCCGGCAAGAGAATTGGCACTTAGTAGAGCATGATACGAAAATCCCAGGTTATGACTGATGGTCGTGGCTTCGAACTCTCCCTGCTCATAATTATAATATACTTACGCAAGGAAGTATTTAGACTTTTCACACCTATCCCACATGTAAACACTCGCCAGGAATTTCGGACACCTGGGGGATTATTTTGAGTTATTCGTTTCGTTTCCTTTCGACAAAAATCTTAGGTACTTTTTCGAATTTTTGTTACCTCTCGAGAATTGGTATTCTAAGTACTCACGAGAGTTCATTTGACGTCAATGCATTCGATATCTATGGTTGAAACGAAACGAAAAACAACAAGCCTTCTTTTAGCGTTCGTGATAGGAGTCTACTGGACTTATGAAGGATCTACGGCAGTGGACAGGCTGTAAATCTACTGCATTAATAAATCTGGGCAATAGGGAAGTTCTCGGTCAATAGTTGCTCGTAATCCACCTTGACAACTGACTTTTTGGCTGTACAGTTTTTTTCTAAGGCCAGTTTGCACCAGTAGGTGCATTAAGTGAAGTGAAGTGAAACGTTCGTGACGGAGTTTTATAGGAGAAAATGGCGGTTGTGCTTTACGAAATTTTGTTATTTGAAGCTACGGAAAATAATAGTAGTGAAATATTGTGTAAACAGAAATGCTTTCGTGAAGAGAAATTGTTTACTTTTAATTGCACAAGGTGTGTTAAATGTTTCCTCCAACTATGGCTGAGAAAGAATGTTTGTTATGTTTTCACCACATACTGGATTTAGAAAATGGATTGGATTACCTGTGTAGTTAAAAGTAAAGTACAGTAGTATTTTGCTCCAGCTGTTTTTTAAATTTGTTGAAGGTACTGAAACGGTAACATATTGATACAGCGCGTGTCGAAACTTTTAGGCATTCTATGCCGCATAGTTAAACAAATAATTTGGCAATAGTGAGGACATGTACAATGGTACAAAACGTGTTTATTTCTTTTAAAATTTACTTTTTAATTGGCTATTGAATAATCGCGAACTTCTCTAAACTATTTCAGAGTTTTCCTAGCGTATATGTTTAATGTTGGAAGGAATGTCATACAGCCTGGCTTTTTACAGTTTCAGTTAAAAGTAATTTTAAAGGTCATGTTTCGTTAAACAGAGCTAATGAGCAAGCACACTTTGTACTTATCCACAGACATTCCCTCCGACCCAGCCTACTAGGTACTAGGATGCACCAAAACCTCGCAAAATACATATCACTTAAAATTACACATAATCAACGTACTGAAAATTAATTAGCAAATGAGTAATATTGTTGTTTAAAGCCTCAAAAGTTATTAGCGAATTATTTATATTTGAGACCATGCTCTCTAGTTTCTACTTTTTTCAGCGATACCAAATTTTACGCCTAAACGAGAGCAGATATAAAAAAATCTGTCTTGCAGTTTTGTTTAAAATCGTCTTCTCTATGTTGACTTAAGTTTCCAAGGCTGTAAAAACTATGGTTTTAGTTTATTATGTAACTAATGAAATTGTGGTTAATTTACCTTTAAGTTGAAACTGTATAATTTCTTGCTATGAAAAAATTAGCTGTCAGGCAAAAACCATTGTAAAAAAACTGCCGTACAATTTTTTTAATATCTGCTCTAGTTTAAGCTCTAAAAGTTATCGCAATAACAGTATATACTAAAGCACATTGCCTTAATTAGCACTGTTTGTGTCGTGATTACTTATTACGCTAGGCATAATATTGTCGCAGTTTACCTGCCTTGGAATTACGTTAAAAGTTTCAGATGTGCACAAGAGTAACTAATGGGTGCCACCTGGACTTTGAACCGGCCCTAGGACTTTATTCTAAGTTTGAGCTGTCTTATCATTACCTTTCGATCACGATTAAGAGAGACAACACTCCAGCCGATCGGGAAAGAAACAACTCGAAATAGTTATTCTAAGTGCAGTGTCGGTTCGTCGCCTCCTTAGTTCGGCTAAATTCGGGTTATCGACTTTCCTCTCTAACAGTTTTTCTCCACCATCTTAACTTATAGTTAACGACCAACTGGACAAAAATAAATACTTGAAATTTTTACGAAAAAATTACACACGAAAAATAACTCTTGGCCTAAATATCACTCTTTTAAGTTAAATTATTTAATATATTAATCGATAAGAATGTAACTCGCTGATATTGGGATTCATATTAAGTAAAACAGATCAGTCGCACTCGTGTTCCTGAACCCTGTGTGTCTACCTGATGACGGGAACAGATTCTAGTTCCCGAAACGTCGTTCGTACTGACTGTTTGGAAAACTACTGTGTTTTATTTCGTCTCATCGTTTGTGTTGTTTGTTATTTTTTCTGTTTGTGTCCGACATCTTTGTGTTTTGTTTAGTCTCATCGTTGTGTCGTTTGCTGTAATTCTGTTTGTGTTTTTGTTCTGTCTCATCGTTGTGTCGCATGTCAACTTAGGTTTTTTATATTTTTGTTATTTCTTTTATTTTATTTTCTGTTTTTTCCTTGTTTTATCTGACCATATTCCAGTTTTGGAATTTCATGTTGTGTATGTATCCTGATGAGTAAAGCATACTCTGCTTTTTATGTTTTCTTGTCTAATTTTTACTTTTTAGTTTTCTTGTGACAGTCATTTATTTCGCAATGGAGTATGTCCATACAAACAAATCCAGTCAGGAACTCCCATTGCACAGTTCTTTCAAAGATCATAAGTAAAACAAAGAATATTTTTAGAAACCATTTGCACGGGATATTTTTTGCGAGGTGAATTTGCATTATATTTAGTTTCAACCTCGGTCTATGAAGGTAGAGTAGAGGTCTTGACACTGATGAATAAAATGTGATTCCCTTTTTGTCGCCGAGCGCTAGTAATAATTTAGTGGAAGATTTGTCTGGGTTTGTAATTGGTTTAGCTTAAAATGTGAAGTTATCGGAATTTAGTGTATTATATACGAGAAAAAAAGTGAAACATAATTATGTATTGGAACACATTTATTCCATCTATAAAATTTAGTTTTTCAGTATTTTACATGTAAGACACACATTGCAACGATTCTAAAATTTTGTAGGGCAGAAAATGATATATTTTGTTCGAATATGTCTTTAAAACAATAGTACATAATATTTTATTTCGGATGACATGTATAAACAGCTCCACACATGTCAATGCATTTTATGTCCACGAAACATATATCTACAATACTAGTTGACCATGTTAACATAATTTTATATAAATAATTGCGAAAATTGTAACGCCGCCAGTTATAAACCAGACAAATCTTCCACCAAATTACTACTAGCGCTCGGCGACAAAAAGGGGCTTACTTTCTCTTGCTGGAGAGCATAGGCAGTGAGTGTCAAGACCTCTTCCTCTTAGACCGTGGTTTCAACACAAATCTCCACACTGACGACAGCTAGGAACTCGCCGAACAATATTAAATAACATAACATTTCGTAGAAAATTAAATACGCCAATTATGTACATGAATGTCTTAATAAATATGTAGTGTTCAAATATACTACAATGCAAGAACAAGAAGTCCTGTATAACTACTGGTGAATTATTTTATTGTTTCAATAACATGACAGTAATGTAAAATAATTTTAAAAAAGCATATAAATACCTTCTGAAAATTAATTTACTTATGACTTATCAACAGTAGAATACACTGCACATATAATAGTACATATTAAAATTCTCGCGTTTTTGTGACGATTCGAACTTCAAAAGTGTGTATTTCGGTAGGAACATGTCAAAGCCAGTAACCACATATCCCCTTTTCTTTAATACAAAAAAAAATGTTTTGGTGCAGCGGCGATGCGGAAGCTACCGCATCACCACTGCACCAACCATTCCCCACTTTAATGTGACTGAATTCGAGTGACCCCAGTACTTTTCGTGAGTCAATTTATATAGTGACTAATTTTGAGACCCAAATGGACAAACACAAATTTACACCCAGCCAGACCTGGGCATAGTCGTGTGCGGAGTGGGCATTGTCGTGTGCGTAGCAGGCATATAGCATATTTGTGAATACTGCTTATGTTGTGGTTGAGGTTCTTGTTTTATCCTCCTAACATGTCACATGTCTAACCTTATCTCCATTCTTCCTTTGACCAAACTATATTTTCCCCCTTTTATGTATGTATTGTATTACTTTTTATACTTGTGTGCTGCTTTTAAGTATTTTTGTCATTCTCTCCACCCTTCTCGCTCTCTCTTGCACCACCCTCCTCTCTCTTGCCCCGCCCCTTCTTCTCTCTCTTGCTCCATGCTCTTCTCTTGCTCCACCCTCCTCTCTCTCTTGTTCCACCCTCATCTCTTTCTGCCCTATCCTCTCTCTCTTTTGCCCAACCTCTTCTCTCTCTCCACACTCTTCTCTCTCTCCACACTCTTCTCTCTCTCCACACTCTTCTCTCTCTCTCTTCCCTCTTCTTTCTCTCCACCCTCTCTCTCCCTGATGGATACTGCGATTTATTGTTTGGATTTATGAGTTAGACCTCCAAAAATTTTTTTTTCGTTTTTAAATATTTTGTTTGATTTATTTTCTTGTACTTTGAACTTTTGTTTGTGGTTTCTAGAGCTGCAAAGTACCTATTGTTACTTAGATTTAAGTAATTTTCTTGTGTGTAAATAATTGTATACAGTATGCTATTGATTAGATTTTTTTGCCTGTATCTAACCTTTTCTTACATGACCTAACCTCCTACAAAGTCGCATGTCTAACCTTATCTCTATTCTTTCTTTAACCTAACACTCGTTTTCCCTTGTATGTATGTCTTGTATTACATTTATTAACTTGTGTGCTGCATTTAAGCATTTTTATCACGTTCTCCATCCGTCTCTTCTCTCTCTCTCTCCACCCTCCTCTTTCATGCACTAACTTCACCTTTTGTGTCACTTATTGCAGTAATACAATTTTTTGTACTCATTAATTTTGCCTTGGGAAACTATTTTACGAAAAAATAATACCCAATATATATATTTTTAATCATTTTACTGCAAAAATTTATTATTTTGTATACATTTCTATTCAATAACATTCTCGAGCTGTTGTGAGCCATTAGGTATACTGTATATCGGTAACTGTCCTCAGCGATGCCATAACGTTGCTTAAACAGTTTCGTAATGTCTTGGCGAGTCTCGTGATATCTTCACTAGAGTTCTCGCCACTGCTAATTCTTGTAGCTGCTGGAAGTGTACCAAGCATCTCTTCACTGAATCACTCTAGCGGTATGGGTGTTGCATTAGGTACTAGACTTTGTCTAATAATAATGTTTCAGCTTATTGTGCTGATCTTCTCGGTTTAGTCAGGATGCAAGACACTGTTGGGAGAGATGTTTAACCACATTACTAATGCTCAGTACATTTTTGCTAAGGAAATAGTATGCTACAGTGATCAACTTTAAATAGTATAATGAACAAGTCTTACCTTCAGTCGGAGTATCCATATGGTTGAGTATTTACTCCGTCTTCGCACACACATCGCTTTTTGTCTACCCAAATAAGTGCTAGTTCGTTGCTACATTTGGAATATAGTTGCTTCTTCCATTATCTTATACTATGTACAGTTACTCGCATAGCCTCCTCTCTGTTCAGAGTACTGATGTAGTCCTGGAATGTAATTTTCTTTTTGATCACACATTTCTGGATTTCTTTAGCTTTTTTGGATACATTCTCACAGCACCTATAGGCATACATCTTTGCACGCAGCCCAACAAACTCAGTCGTAGGCACACAGTCTTTAAATTTGCCTATGACCTTTTTGTTTTGAGCCGAATAGCCTGGATGGTCGACAGGATTGGCTGATGTATCGAATTCATTCAGGAAGTCAGGATCAGAAAAGTCTCTTGTTTATATTTCGTAGATGACACTGTCGGTGTCCATCTAGGCCAACTGCAACTTACCACAGTACTTAGCCTTCATTATATTATAATGGATCCGGTATATGAGTGTCTTCGGCAGGTGAAGTACAGCAAGGCCGACATAGATGGGCTTATCGAACAAGATTGCTTCATACTCAAGTTTCACAAGCGACAGGTTTTCTGAGTAAATAATTCTGTCTTTGAAGGCAGGTTTAGCTACAAGTTTCTTGAGTTGCTTTTCATTACACACAAGACTCATTCTTTGTATGTTGTGCTTGTTTTCCATGAGCTTCCCATAAACCACACTGATAGTCCAGTCTGTAAGTTTGTAGGCAGAGGCTGCGGAAGTTTTCAAATTCATCTGCGAGTAAGAGAACATCTGTTTTCAAGTAGATGTCTGAGTAAGTCTTCAGAGTTTTGCAAGCGAATTTCTACCATGCAGCCTGTGCATGTGCTTAGTCTGAATCACTAATGTGTTTATCAGTCAGTCGATTGTAGGACTTCTACTTTGGCAGTAGATCTCGGTTTTTATTTCCGATACTGTCTACGTAGTCGTAGGGAAACACTTTCTTCCTTCTTACTAGTTCAAACTCATCAGTGCTAAAGAATTTCATATTGTTGCAGAATCTTGTTGCAGGCAGATTTCCTGCTAATACCGCCAGACTGCTAGCCATGAAACGGAAAATGTCGATAAAACTTGTCACCGAGCGATTTTCCAATTTAATCATTTTTTTATTCGTTGTGTGGGATGATGACATTGTCTTTGCTGTCGTATGCCAGTTCTCTGAAGATAACATTTTCATAAAATGCTAGGTTGTGAAAAAAGACAGGAAGTGTCTTCGGACGTCATCTGAGCAGATTACAATGGTTACAGTCCGTACCAATGCACTTTATACTAAAATGGTAGTGGTCACGCACCTTCGTGTTGCTTTTACTGAATCAATCACTACAGTGACAACATCTGTTGGCCTAGATATATGCTGTATTTTGTGCAGGTGTTAGTGGTAGCATCTACAATGAAGTGTCATAGATCATCTTCACCTTTCTTCTTATCTCAACAAATTTTTCAACAAAAATCATTGTTGCATCCGATCCTGTGTAGATGATAGGTTCTAGAGGCAGTTGCGTCGTCAATGTGATTGTATGACATCATTACCAATTTGCACAAAAATACAGAAGCTGTATGCTTCATGCTTCTGGTATGCCATGGTAAATGCCTTTTCAAGTTCAGGTTGACAGGCCTGGATTTGTATCAGTGTAGCTTCAACATCAGAGTAGATAACAATCGGCAGTTTAGTCTGGTATTGAATCTTCTTGAAACGTAGCATGGGAGGCTTCCCATCAGGTCCTAAATGAGGCATATCAGCATGAAGTGGTGCATAGCTCACATAATATTTCCTGTGCTCAGTCAGACATTGCAAACCATCCAGCCCAGATACTCGTTGCTAATGGTCAAAGTGTACCAGGCATCTCTTGCAGATATGTACCTTACCACGATGTGATGTCTTCTGAGAACAGACGAGTCGAGAGAAATTTGAAATGTAACAGTAGTGGTTGTTATCTTCATTTGTCAAAAGCAACAAGTTGATATGATCGGCCGTTTCTTCGTTTGTTACTCTGAAGAGCAAAATCTTTTCTGATTTCTCCTCCAGACAATAAACATTGATTGATGTCTCAGGATTCTACTTTTCGAATGTGCTGATTTCTCTTACTGGTGTCGGGAAAGTAATGCCAGTAAAGTCGTACCTAGCTTGGGAATCATAATATCGCTCGTTTACTCTTTCAGGATTATTTCCTTCGATGAACTTAACTAACACGACCCATTTAGAACATTCACTGTCATTATTTCTAGGATTAATGACTGCCCTTTTCATCTTTATAAAAAATGGCAAGTCGATACATAACGATGCACTCAGTTGGTCAAGTTTGTTAGCTCATAGCTGCAGACAGTTGACAGAGACGAGCGTCCATCCGAATTCTTTCTCAGATTATTCACGCTCTTCAGCACATAGTTTCAAAATACTTTTTAACACGGCATTTTCAATAACGCCTACACTATAGACTGGCAGATTTTTTGTCTTGAACGCTCTTTTATCTGTTCCCTCATCAAATGGCACTGGCTATGTATAATCACATTCCAGTACAATGTTAAATTTAAGGTCTCCGTAGTTTTCAACTTCGTTTCTCAACTGACCTATTACATTTACATACATGTCATTCAGATATTCACAAATATCCCTGGCCGTGACATCATTCTCCTCTACATTGGTCTTCACATTCCCACAGAATGCATATTCCGCCTCGACGAACCCGGACTCTGTTTTCAAACCAGACCCTACTACGATTTTCGGGCGGGTTGATGACGTCCTGGAGCAGGATGGCCGATCGGATTCCGGTGGTTGTACACATAGCTTTTTATGAGCTGGTCGTACTACTTTACCCTTGCAAATCTTCACGTGCATAGCCAGATTGTCACGACGAGCGAACTGGACACTGCAGTAATTGCACGTCAGCACATTTTGTTCCATGTTGTGCTCACAACCTGCTTCATGTCGACCAGCATTGCGAGAGTCGGTGAACTGCTTCTTGCAATACTTACAGCATGTAGCCACTTCTCTGTTGGCGTTGCCATTACATTTATGCAAATGCTTAATCTGGTCGTTTTTGCGAGTGAATGTTAATAAAACACACTGCTCACAGACGTGGATTGAAGTCACAGTTAGTTATTCTCATGTCTCAGTATATTAATTCGCAAAAGTAAAGACCTTGCCACAGGACTTGCAATAACTAACCTTAACTGAGGAATTATGCCCTTCCATTACATTAATTTGTTCTTATACAAACCAGGCGAATCTAACCTAAAATCTCTGGTTGTTCTATATCTAATCTAATACATTGGTGAATACAACATTCACTAGCTAAATAACGCGATGAGCTTAACGTAGTACTTTTAATATGCACTGGAATTAGACTGTGCGTACAGAGACAGTACTCGGGCGACAAACAGCGGATGATCTTTGAACCTCGTGCAGCTGCTTCTATACCCTTGCTCTTGTCTCTGAACTTATTTCGTACACTGCATGTACACTTTGTTAACATGAAAAACCTCCGACTTAAAACAGTGGCATCATACAGTCGGATGTATGTACACATGTGAGGTCCTGTTTTTAATTTATTCAGGATAATTTTTAATCGTTTATGTTTTTAGTATACGTAGTATTTTTTGCTTCTTCGCTTCTCCAGATTACATTTCAATGAATACTGTGTTTGGTATATGAAGTCTGTATTAACTGTTCGGATCTTCTGCTTTTGCCTTTCGAAGTGTTGGTGGTGGAAGAAAAGCACAAATATATTGATAATATACTGGTGCGTACTGTACTGAATTACAGATTAATTTTTGTGCAAAATGGTTAAAAACTTGTCTCACGAAAAAATACATTAATCGCATTGTATACAGCATCCTGAATGTATTGTAGTCCGGATTAATTACGTAATATAATTTTTTAAAAAATACACGTGTACAACAGGAAGTAAAGTACTTCTACCTTATAATACGCGTATAAAAGTTGTTTTCTTAGCAACTGAACGAATCTTCCAAGGTCAGGAGTTGATTCGATAGCGAAGTCTATGATGGTTAGCCGTGATGATAAAGGAATCGTCGAACTGGTATTAAGTTCTCTAGAGACTCGGTGAGCTGGTACCGGTAGGTACTAGTTGGAATACTGGTATATAAAAACGCGAGAGGAAGGTTTTCAAGTAGTAACATGGCTCGACGTGTTTTACTATGTGCTGTAAGCTTCCCTATAGCGAATTTTATTTTCAGAGCACTATATCATCAAGGATAAGTTCGAGTAACGGGAGAAAGAACGTGGGAGGTAGTATGTGTGATTCACCAAGATGCTAACATGTCTTTAGATAGGTTAGATACTCGGAACCAAAAATATAGTTTAATTTGGAGTCTGTACAAGCGGTTTATACGTCGTGATGTACAACAGGATGTTTCCCAGCAGGCGAAATAACGTTTTGACAACATTTTATATAGCTCTACGTACGGGTCTTCGCCTTCTAGTATCTCTATAGTGTGAAAGTTGATTTTATTTCCGTAATAAGTGTGTATATATATAGAAACAAGCAACAATAATCGGCGATAAAAGTTATATAAATGTATCGTTTTCGAGCTCCGTACCAAGGGCTAAGGCATCGCGAGCGTACTTTCTATTTTGTTCTCTTATTTCGCCCGTGTATAGGCTTTACGAAATCGAAAAATAACTCATGGGAAATATTAATATGTCACGAAAATGCGGTTTGGTGTTAAAGTCGGCGGTATTTGTACTGACCGTCTGTGCCACGCACGACTTTTCCGCCAGCTTTATAGTCACGTCACAAACTAGCAGAATATTACTAATATGTTTAAATGGTTTAAGGAACGATGCTTAAAGCATTAGGTAAAGCGATGCTGGTATTTAAGTTGCAGTCATCTGACCTTTTGCACAACTCCCTATCACAGTAGGTACGGTAGTAAAGAAATAACCTCAAATATAATAGTTAATGCATTAGTTTAGAACTAAGGACTGTATGTTATCACTTCATGTACACCTGTAATAATTTTCGCTTTTTGTAATTGCATATAAAATAATCCTACTGTTGCGGATATTCATGCATAGCTAATATTTTGTAAAAAAATAGTACTTTTAATATAAATTATTTTTGTGCCGGCCTTCTATAATAAAAAACATGCGTTAAATTGCACGTGTATCGTAAGTGGATAATATTAACGACAGTTTATATGCTTGTATCAGTCATACAGTAAAATACCTACTTATTAATGCTTTACTAACTGAAAATGTAAGTCTCAAGCGTTTAGGCAGGCTGTATATGTGATACAGATATGTTTAATTACAGCTGACATATAATCATCGTATAATATCAACGGTTCAAGTAATATTAATATAGGCTTTAAATTAACGACTAACCTTTTCATACTTACAAAAATCATTATCAACAGCCTGTGCACCATTGAAGTTATACTTCCTTATATCTTCTTGGCTTCAAACGTACGAAAAGTAATCAACGCATATTTCGCAAGTTTTGCAGAAGAAAAATTTTAATGGTAATTTATATGTATATATATATATATATATCGGACAAAGTACCGTAGGCAACGGATCACACTGCACCCCTATATAGAGTTGGCGTTAGCAAGCAACGGAGTGCGTGGCACCTGCAAGGATAATGTCTTCACCGTGAAACAGAGTTACGTCGCTCTCTAGCGGGTAGAGACAAGTGCAGAAATAGTTGGTACATGCAGAGAGTCTGTGGTGTTGCAATTAATCCAACTGGAGTAGGCCAGTATCTTTAATTATAAGTTCACGTGTCCGGCCCACGTGGTGGGAATCGCGGACAAAGCAAATTAAAATAATCTATTAAATTTTACAACAGTACTTCCTGCGGGGTCGTCTATAAATGTTGAAAAATGTTGATGATCTAGCTAAATTACGAATAGAACACTTAAATTGCTATTATATCGGTTGTTACGAATTGGTGAAGGCCGGCCCCATGGGAAGGAGCGCGAAAACACACGTCTGACTCTGTCGGCGGTTGTTGATGAACTGGTCGAGGCCTACAATGGCCGCCGGGACACGGTCAAGCCGTTACTTACATTTAATGCTCAGCAATTAAAACTCTTATAACCTGACAACATAATATATGGACAAATTCAGAAAATAAACATCTCGTTACTAAAAACATGCTAATACTTATATCATCACTTGCATAATTATGTCACGAAATGCACAGACTGAATTATATTGAAACGAAAACGAAAGTTAAAAACTGTGCCCAAAAATAAAATAAAATAAAACAATTTTATATTGGATTTTCCGTCCAGAGTGTGTACTAACATATTATTTATAAATGCTTCATAAATCAGTTTGTTGTCGGGGCTATGACATCAGAACAGGGATGGGCTCCACAGATAACACACACGACGCGCGGAGGGGTAAGCACCCCTGCCCTATCCACTGTGCACCGGTGTACCACATGGTACGCGTCACTCCCGACCACAGCCTTAGAAGTTCAGGTCTGGACACTGCTATGGAGTTCTGTTCCGGCAGCCACAGTGCTCACTGTCTTCTTGTCTACCAGACCTTCAGCATCAGTGGCCTATCTGTGTGTTGGAAACGTAACCGTGCCAACTAAGACACACAGTGTAGGTGGTAAATATTTCTACAGGTCGGTTAGGCAGGTTATTTAGTTAGCCAGTTTGAATTCATTTTTAGGCAAGCTAGCAAGTGCTTGACAACGCGGGATTATTGAAAGGTTTTGCTGTCTGCTGCTGTTTTAACAGCGCCAGCCAGTTTCTGCATATCTTCTAGATTTTCTTATAAGTATATTATAATTGCAGGCTATATTAATTAGTCATCTTGAGTAGGTTACTACATCCCACCCCCTTGGGGGGCCACCCTGGCATCATGGTGGATGCCAAAAAATGAAAAGCGGACGACACAGTCCACATCCCAGACAGCACAAGAATGAATTCCGGGACCGGAACCACCAGCCAGCAGGACCAAACGTCCTCCAGCCCGCAGGCCCCTAAGTTTCATTTGAGGCCCATAACCGTGTATCACAACAGTGATTGCACGTATGGGATGGTCCTTACGCTGTTTAAGGACCAAGTCAGCCACCCGACGAAAAACCGCATAGTACCACAAGGGGTCCAATACTTGCCCCAAACGCCCGAGGATTACAGGCAGGCGATGCAGGTGCTGGAATCCGTCAGCGTACCGGTCAGTGTCCTGACCCCTAGAAATGAGCTGCCCCTCAAGGTCGCGATCAAGCGACTGGAAAAATCACTGCCCATCTCGTGGATACGAGAGGAGCTGTGCGCATTAGGCTTCCAGCCCGACAACATTGAGCCGAAACTGTCTATGAGAGACAAAAAGCCCCTCCACATGTTTACATTGGAGCTGCCCAACAATGAGGCATCCAAGACCATTTACGAGCTCCAATCCTTATGCGGACTGATGGTCAAGGTAGAGGACTACCAGAGCCCAGAAGGCTCCCCGCAGTGCAGCAACTGCCAGCAATATGGCCACTCTAGTAGAGTGTGCCACGCCCCACCTGGGTGTCGCCTGTGCGGCAAAGGTCACAAGACCACTGTCTGTGACCTAGGAAATAAAGATGATAGGTCCTCGCGATTTTGTGTTGGCTGCCAGGGGAAACATGCAGCCAACTACAGGGGCTGCGAGGCCTACAAGGCCGAGAATTGGCGCTTCCTGCCCAAAGACGAGAGGCAGAAACGCCAGGAACAGAGTAGAGTCTCGCTGCATGGCCAGAGCTGTACCCCAGGAACTACAAGGCCCCCTGGGCTCAAACCAGCCAAGACGGCTGGACCACCGTGGGTAGAGGCCCACAAGAGCGCACTCAGGCACAAAACTTTGTCCCTGGGTACGCCCAAAATATACCTATTCCCACGAGCAATAGGTATAATGCCTTTTATGCGCAGCAGGGATTTTCCGAGGTGGAATTCCCTGCTCTGGCAAACACGCATAGGCCACGTGGACAACGCCCTGCCCCAGCAGGACAAAAAGGGAAAATGTCCGCAAAAACAAATAAAAAATCTAGCCAAAAGCCCGTCAGTGCTCGCCTCGAGCAAGCGCGGCAGACTGCCAAGCAGGCAGCCCACACCCCGCCCCAGGCGCCACGCCAGGATAGGCCAGAGCGCCCGGCCAATCAGGAGCGACCAGCCCAAAGCGAGGGTATAAAGGCTCCAGAAATGGCTCAGGACGCCATTATGGATGTGACCCCTGTACAGAGCACAGCCTCTGTGACGCCCTCTGTGTTCCGCACTATCGAGCAACAGTTCGCTCAGTCCCACAAGGTCCAGCAAGACCTCGGATTGGGACAGCTGTGCACACAGCTGTTCCACCTGCTTGCGATCTGGCTAGATCCAAACAGCGCACTAGAGGACAAGTGCAAGGCCACGATGGGCTTTGCCTTGTCGGCCAGGCAATTGGGCCAAACCAATACCACCTCCTAGGCAGGATAATAGACCTGCAAATAGGCCCCTCTCCGTTGCCAAAATCTTGTTCTGGAATGCAGCAGGCATTCTGAATAAGAAGCAGGAGCTGATAGATTACTTGACTCGCCACCAGGTACAAATTGCGGCAATTAATGAAACACATTTACGCCCACCACATTATTTCTCTGTCCCAGGAAACTCTTGCTTTAGGAGGGATAGAGAAAATAATGCAGGAGGCGATGTTTTAATTCTAATTAAAAACACAATAAACTGCCATGCAGCAAAACCGCCTCAATTAAACACACTAGAAGCCGTGGAAATTAATTTAAAACTTGGCGGCCAGCAAGTATCTCTCTATTCAATGTATTGTCCACCTGGCCGCACACTTACGCGCGCGGATTTAAATGAATCGACAAACATATCCCCCATTTAATTGGCTGTTGGCGACCTAAATGCAAAACACCCAACCTGTGGCTGCAGGGCGCGAACAGCCAATGGAAATACATTATTTAATCACCAAACTAGGCACAATTATTTTATTCATGCGCCTGATGAACCAACATTTGAGCCTACACAAATAAATAACCAACCAGATATATTAGATTTTGCACTATATAAAGGCCTTAATATGACCTTTACATTAGAAGTAATACACGAATTGGCCTCGGACCATTATCCTCTCCACTTAAATTTTGATCAACTGGAAACTGACGAAAGGCCAATTAGAAAAATATAATATTATAAACACGCGAATTGGGAAGCCTTTAAAATGTACCTGGACGAGGAAATTAACCTGCCAGATCCTGTTAGCACCCCCGGCGAATTAGACTCTGCGATTGACCATGTCACAGAGCTAATTCAATCAGGTATTAGTCAATTTGTCCCTGAAAAGACCCCAAAGCCCTATAGTAATTCGCTGCCAGCTAATATCAGGCAGCTAATCACACAGAAAAATCGCCTGCGCAGGCGCTACTCGCGAGGTAGAACAGGCCAACTCAGAACACAAATAAATGCACTTAGAGAGCAAATTAACTTAGAAACTACCCACTAGCAAACAGACCAGTGGAATAATAAATTATCACGCCTCACCACTAAAGATAATAGTCTTTGGCTTTTAACAAAGGCGCTCACAAACAAGCGCAATCCAATCCCGCCTCTTCAAGGCATAACAGGTACTGCCTACACGCCCCAGCAAAAAGCTGAGGCTGTAGCTAATCATTTAGAAACGGTTTTTTATACCGAACATTCAACCGTGCGACCCAGCACATGTTGTCCTTCGAGTGCGACTTCGCCAGCCTTCAGCTAATGAACCAGAATTTACGCATGCCGACGAGGTAAAACGTATAATTAAACGTATGAAGCCCAGCAGAGCACCTGGGTTCGATACCCTTAAAGCTATAGTTCTCAAGCAACTGCCAGAGTCTATATTAGAGGCTCTGGCTAGGTGCATAAATTCAAGTATGAAACTTGCGCACATCCCCACGCCCTGGAAACGTGCCAATGTTATTGTTTTTCCCAAGCCAGGCAAGGATCAGACCTTGACACAAAATTACCGCCCTATAAGCCTATTAAGTACGCTCTCATAAGTGCATGAATGTGTTCTGCTGCGCCGCCTCGACACTCACATTCAAAACACGAATATTTTTCCTAACGAGCAATTTGGCTTCAGAAAAAAGCACTCTACTGTTCATCAGTTAGTCAGACTAACTGAACACATAACCACGACTTTTAACTGGCGTCAGTATTCAGTAGCAGTCTTTCTTGATATAGAGAAAGCATTTGACAGGTTATTTCATGCTGGACTACTTTTTAAAATGTACGAGAAAAATTTACCCGATTCTTATATTAACCTCATTGCCTCATACTTAGATAGGCGCTCCTTTGCCGTAACTGTTAACGGAGCGACCTCAGAATTTAAAGAAATTAGGGCAGGAGTACCCCTAGGCAGCATACTAGGCCCAGTTTTATATAACTTATATACTAACGATATTCCGCGGCTCCCTAATTGGAACATGAACCTAGGTGTATATGCCGATGATACAGTTATATACACGCGATCCAGAAGTGCCGAGATCGCAACTCGGCGAGCCCAGGAAATGTTCAATGAGCTAGAAAATTATTTCCGCCTGTGGCGAATTAAAATTAATGTAGGCAAATGCGAAGCTGTGGTTTACACACGCCAAAAGATTCCTGCCAATCTCTCCCGTCTCACTCTATGAGGATATTTCTTATAAAAATGAAGTAAAGTATTTAGGCGTAATACTGGATAAAATGCTGACATAGCGAAGTCATATTGAGAGCAAGAGAAACTTTGCCTACGCTCGCATGTCGGCACTTTATCCAATGACAAATCGCAACTCCAGCCTTAAGCTGAAAAAACGGACTTCTAATTTATAATACAATGATCCGCCCCATTTTAACATACGCAGCTCCAGCGTGGGCTTATTGCGCAAGATCGCACACTCCTACTTTACAAGTGTTGCAAAATAAATGTCTAAGAATTGCGGCAGATGCACCTAGGTACACACCCATAAGATACTTGCACGCAGAGCTTAAACAAGAACTGCTGAAAGAGGTTTTTTGCAAAATATCAGAGCAATTTTGTGCTATTAGCCATAATAATTAAAATCCATTAATTGCAATCCTTGGGGATTATGATTCTGATGAAAATCAACGCTATAAGTGACCAAAATCGCTTCTAGTGCATAGGCCCCGTAGTTTTTCTCGGTCCGGAACCAGCGAGCGTTGTGATTGGCCGGGAGCTCCGGCAACTCGCAGGGCCCCTGCCACGCGACCTACACTCGCGAGGTCCGGAACATGAAATACACTGTCTCGCGACTCGCCCTAGCGCCTGCGCAGCTAATAGTTCTTAATTACCTGGTAGACTAGTTAATTGTATGCTCAGAGAGGAATATATTAAGTTACTTTTAATTAGGAATTAATCATAAGTCCCCTCACACACCCCCTCGAAGAGGACTGGTATGTATGGCACCGATTTAGGAGTTCTCTGTCTGTGCTGACGAGGGTTGACATCACCGCCTGTCATGCTGCTTGGGCTCGTCTGGAAGCCTTCAGCCCCAGTAGCGGTCTGAGTATGCATGGCAGGAGCCGCACAAATACACAAAACAATTACAAGTTACACTTACAGGGGAAACCTGTGGTAACACGTAGTATATTTCATTATATCAAGATTTTCTCCATGAAAACAACACTGCGAAGCACTATGTATTTCACAGCACATGGCATATACACTGTACAGCCTATGGCTCACGTGGCAGCACCGCTGTAGAAATTACGTTGCTATATTTATTTAATTAAGTAATTTATTATACTGTGCAATCACAATTTAACACGTTTAGATTATAAAAATTGCTAGCTGTAAGTTAGCTGTGGTGTTTTCCGTCGGTCCGGAACGGCGGAGGCCTGCGATTGGCTGAAGCTGTGTGATTGGCCGGCAGGATCACTAACAGTCAATCAGAGGGAACAAGCTTGCACAGATATTTCTGTGCTTAGCACGAGCCCTGAAAATGTAATATTTTAGTAATTTAAATGTAATATTTTAGTCATTTATTTATTTTAATTTAATGCTAGCTCATTAGGCTTGCCTATGAGCTAGTTAAGTGTATTAATTTGTGTCTTTTTAAGTATATTTCAGGTATCTACTGGAGATACGGGAGGACGAGGCGCCTTTAAAACCTCGTCCTCCACCAGGGTACTGTGCTCACCCACAGTGCCCTGGTTAAAACCAGCACCCTCCCCAAAATTAAAGAAAAGGAAAATAAAGAAATTAAATACTGTTCCCGCCCCCCAGCCACACTCTTACTTTACAACTCTACTAACAACCTGGACCTTCCTACTTTTCCAGTGCCATTTTTATTTTTAATGCATGTAACTGCTGAGTGGTTACATTCCTATTCTGACGAGAGGGTTTTTACGGTACTATGCAGGTTTTTCCCTCTCTCTTCTTAGATTATGGCTTAGCTATAGGTACACTTAGGGAGGTAGACATGGCCCCAATTGCGGCCACGTCTGCCCAATCCCTCTCTGCCGCGATGCATTCCTCCTCTGCATGAAACTTCCCCCTTGTAGGCGTATGGGGCTCAGCCCTGAGACGCACTTAGTCCCGCTCCTTCCCCGGGCCTCACACATAACATAGTAGTCAGGGTAGGTTAGGAAAAAAAATTGGACACTGCTATAAAATACTGACCCCCTTATGACTGATTTTAGTTCCTTCACTATCCGCAAAACCGAATGAAAACTGGTGGCGCCACTAGCACACTCGTGCTAGTAATTATTTTTCAAACATTTAATGTATTATATTTTTAAGTACAAATATAAGAAACTTACTTAAGTTTAACCAGAATATGTTTAAACACTTGAGTTTTGATTAAAATAACGAACTTATCTTCACAGCAGCCCCACTGCGATAGTGGCGCCAACAGTTTCGTCAAGTCATAAGAGGGTCAAAGATAAAGCATTGTAGAGTAAGCGAGGTTCCAGATCTGTACTTCTAAGACCGTGCTCCCGACACTACTGACTCTGCCGCGGGCGGAAGCGAGGGGACGTGAGTGAGAATTGGTGTTTGGTCTCAAGAAGCGGTATGACGACAACATTCAAATCAAAACATTTTGAAGTAATTGTAAATATGATTTTAGGAATAATGCCGAGACGTTACCTCACGTTATAAATTAAAAAATTAATGATTATGAAAATAAACGCTTTCTTTGCCGGATCCGGCCGGTGGCAAGTCAGTTCTAGAACCATGTGGAGGGGTGTTTCGATGCTCCTTTAAGGTAAGTGATAACATTTTATCCCTACAGCCTTTTTCACTGAATATGTGGTTACTCTTCACGAGGGCACATTACCCTTACGAGCATACACTAAGTAGCTTTGCTGCAACTGACTTATTTCATTTGTGAAAGGTGACGTGAACATAAGACGTGATTACTCAGGATTGCACAAGTAGGGTGTGTTGAGACCATTTACTGGAGTTTACACCACACTAAAGCAAACGGTAATGCAGTGAGCTGCCATGTCTATTGCGTCTGGACGACACGGCCTCTAGGGACGGCGCCACTGGGGGTGTTTCGATATGCGCCTTGAGTACTCTTCTCTCGGTCAGTAGTGTAGGAGCGTGGTCAGGAAAGGGGGGCATGGTATGGTCCGCGTCACTTTTAGATACTGTGTCATTTACAGGTCACTTAGCTGGACTAAAATAATTATGCAGTTAAAAATACCCTTAATGCAAAAAAAAAATTAAATTAATACCTATAAATAATAATTTTTTTTTCACTATCTCAAATTATATTTAAGATTACAGTTAAATAAAGCGGATCAAACATAAGTTATGTACTCATTTATTTTGATGTTTCAGGCAGCAATTGGTTATGAACTGAATGATAATTCCACCGTGTGGCTTTGTGGTGGCTCATTGATTAGCGAACGTTATATACTGACAGCTGCGCACTGTATCAAGACCCAACGGTAAGTTACTGCCTTACAAATTCTGTTTATTTTTGTGGCAAATGTATGCATTTCGGATTGGCTTCATATTGATGGAATTTACACTTAAACTTGGTTGGGTGGATTTGCTACTGTATATCAGTCTTGTGCGTATGAACATAAAACTACACCAAAATCTTTGTTATTGGGAGATTTTTTACTTTCAAAGATGGTCTCTATACACAGTTTTTATTTGTTACTTAAAATGAACAAAAATATGCATTCGTTACCGTGAAGTATACTAATGTAGCACATTTGTTAAACCACGGACAAGTAAATGTTTTTAAAGTTTCTACGTGGGCTGTCTTTCTTTGGCAGTACTTGGCATCTTAAGAATGCGTGGTACATAATTAAACGCTAAAAGCATTAATATATAACTGTAGGTTTCTTGAATCCAATTTGCGAAAATTAAACAATGGCAATCCTAGACAATAGTTTTAGCCAACGTTTTAAACAAAATTGTTTCCAGTGTTACTAAATTCTGAGGCACAATCTCTAGCGACGGACCTTCGTGCATTTAACTGTGGCGCAAGAGATCACGCATAACGAATTAGTAATTGTGAATAAATATTTACTCACAAAGTTGGCGAATACCATTATCTAGGATTGTCATTGAGTATTTTATCCATATTGCCTTCGAAAAATGCGAATAAAAAATTGATATGTTTAGCGTTTATTAATCTACTACGCACTCTTAAGCTTTTGTACATGATTTGGGTATGAGATTTCTGCAGATAAATTTGCAAAAAAAAAAAAAAACAGACATAATGTTTAAATACGTTTGAAATGGACAGTGATGCTATTTTTTTTATCTAAAATAGAAACGAATCATCATCCTTTATCTATCATCAGTTTTAATGATACTGTAAAAATAAAAATCGTTATAAATTAAATTTTTTTTCTAAATTAAATTGTGACAAAAATGAACGTTGGTGATACCAATATTATTGAACAAGATTCTGTAATTATTTCAATAATCACTTTATACATAATAATATCTAAAAATTTAAGGATAATAATTAAGGGAAAAATGTTACAAGAAATAATTTTCTATTTTAAATCAATATTTAAATTATCTTTTTCTTCCTTTTTAGCTCACTTTTAAATAAAGTTATATATTTTGTAAATAATTAAAAATATAATTTAAATAAGGTTAAATTCATATTTTGAAGAACAAAATAGGATCCATCTGTTTATTATCACTGTCATTCTTTTAATTATATAAAAAAACAATATTTCCACTTGATACCTCTAACGACATTAGAGTGCAGAAAATTTGAGATTGAAGGTTACGCCCAGGGGTAAGACCAACAACAACAAAGAAGAGCGTGCCGCGATTAGCAAAATCCATCTTTATGTATTCCAACAATCATCAACAGATGTAAGCATACATCGAAAGCAAATAAATAGTGAGCTCTTTATCAGCACACTAAGGGCGCAGATGCTCGCCGCAACAGCTAATGGCAAAACACACTTAAATTACAAAATTAACACAATTTGTTTATAGTAGAGGATATGATACACTGTCTCAGTCTGATAAATATATGAATGTAGCACAACGCCAAAAATACTACAACCGAACAGTCGAATGAGAAAAAAATGCAGGGCACAGTCTAATTCGCCCTAGGTTGACAGCAGATCAGAGACATGTCCAGCGTGAGAGTACCAGTCTGTAACTCACTAAAATTATTATAATTCTTACTATCAGTCAATTCTTTATGTAGGGACGGCCCTGCCCACGCCGAGACGTTGCATCCAACTAAAATCCACCAACTAGGGCGAGACTGAGTATAGTCAATTGTTAATGGGCCTTCCTGCCGAAACACACTGATTTTCTCGACACGGGTCGGGTACAGCTTAGTTCAGTCTAGGAAATACCTAGAGTTCCAGGAACAAGCGTTTAGCAGCTCTAGTATCGGGTTCAGTGCGCGCCCACAGAAATGCGTCAGCGTCACACTTCGGCTCACCTTTCAGGTAGCCCTTCAAGCAAAAGATCAACGTGAAACCACAGACTGAGCTTTGGCTCCAAGAAGAACAGCAGGATCTCGTATGTTAGGCCATCGGCCCCAAAACATACTACCGCCGAAGACGAAACATCCGTTTCCGAGCTCAGTCTCTCCACGATCGCCTGCCGGCGGCCCCTCTCGTCGCTGGAATCCAACAGCCATCCGACCACAGTGCTGCCCTGCTGTGACTAACTCGCACACTCTCTCAGGGTGGAAAACCAAAGAAAAACACAACGAGAAACCAAAGGTGCCAACCAAAAGTAAACTTGAGTAAAACAAAGCCAGATGACAGGCATAAGAATAATTAAACGAAAGAATACTATAGCTGCGACATAAAAGTTGAATGGAGACGAATATCAGTAATGTGTGGCCGCACCATTACATCCTCCGCCCCTCAAAGGTCAGCAGCCTGATGACTAGAACTACCTCCAGGAGTGGCCAGCCACTGAAGGAAAAAAATCAGTTACGAGAAAGACGAAAATGCCGAACAGTCAAATAAAAACAAAGCAAAACCATCAACACAATAAACCACAAAAACCAAAATCATAAACACTAAAATAAATAACTTAACATTAATAGCTTACCAAACCTTATGCACAAAAAGTTTGGTATCTTAAACATGACTTTTAGGCAGATAGCCTGTATCCAGGTCATGTAAAATACAGAAATAAGTGCTAAAAACTTCAGAAACTAATAGAGGTCGTTGAACTTAATTGCTAGTTTAGCTGTAAAATTATCCCCAGCTCTGCTTAAACAATGAGTTCGCGCCTTGACCACGTCACCAACGTTGTTCTTTACTAAGGCTCTACACGAGTTATATTGATGCTTTGCAGGGTGTTACAAAAAGTTATGGCTAAATTTACAGGAAACATTCCCCACACACAAAGAAAGAAAATATGTGATATGGAAACATGTCCGAAACGCTTAGTTACCATGGTCGAGCTCAATTACTTATATCTCGTAAAATGCCATCGTAAAGAACATTTCGTACAGACACTGTTCCAATTACCCAATGGAATGTTTCGTTAGAATGTACATTACTTCCTAGGATCACCACCAGGTGGGCGACATGACGGAAGATAATCGTGACTGCATTGCGTTTCGCCAACTCACATGAAATTATGGACTGGGAGCACACAGAAACAGACAGTACCAGCATTACATAACACACAAAAATGACTTCCCTGAGCGAGGATACATGCATCTACCCTCCGCCGCATGGAATCCCTGATGCGCTGATGTATCCCTGTGGTGTGGCGTATTGTGTCAAGTGGCCTACCTGACGGTGATCCTAAGAAGTAAAGTACATTGTAAAGAACAAATATATTGGGTATTTGGGACATTTTCTGTCCAAAGTGTTATTTACGATGACATTTAACGAGATGTAAGGAATTGAGCTCTAACATTGTAACTAAGCATTTCCAGACATATGTCCATATCACATATTTTCTTTCTTTGTGTGTGTAGAATGTTTCCTGAAAGTTTGGCCGTACATTTTTGTAACAACCTGTATATCCCGGTAATACTGATGTAAATGGTCACTGGCTGCTGTCCAAAATTTGTGGCTGGAATGGTCCGATTCTTCCTGATCAGGCGAAAAATGAAGAAAGTCACACCCAAAAAACAAATGTACCGGAGACAAACCAACAGCTTCACTATGACTAGCATTCAAGGCCATAACCAGCAGATGTAATGCACTGTCTCAGTCCCAATGGAAAGCGGAAAGCATGATTTTTAGGTGCGGTTATACCTCTCCACCATGTTAGCCTCTGGGTGGTAGGGGCCTAGTATGCCCCACCTTGATGCTCCAAGAAAAAACCAAATCATTAAACTCTTTAGACACAAATGACTTGGCCTTGTCATCAAAATATAAACAATCACACGCAAAGTTAGGCCTATGGAAAGTACCTTATCAGAACACACACTGAAATAACTATACATATTACATAAACTTTAATGCTACGAAAAGTAATTTTGTTCAACTCATTTTTATTTAAAGATTATCATGAAGGAATGTCAACATTTCTATAGAATGTGGTGCAAGGCTCTGTCTTCGATTAGTTACTGTTTGTCCAGGAGAGCCAAAGAGGGTAAACACATGCTCATCTAGTGCACTCACAATAATGCAAGCCTTCTGATCTCTAATAAGGATAGCATAGAAATACTTAAAAAATCCAACTACTATAACAAATATACTACAATTACCTTACTTCGTAGAAGGCTAAGGCCCGAAACGATCCACATAAATATGTTCTCACACAAACGTGGGAGGTTAGACCACAAAAATGTCCAATGGCTAAGTGTTCTCAGATTGCGCCTGTTGGCAAACCAGACAGGGACAAACCCGATTCTTAATATCATGAACCATGCCTAGCCAACAAAAGCTATCCCTAATTGTCTTCAATGTCTTTTCTTGTCCCTGATGCACCCCGAAATAAGTACAATGGTAGTACTCAAAGATCATGTTCCAAAGACGAACAGGGACAAATGGGACAAACCCACCTCTACAAGATACATTCCCAATCAGCCTTTTTTCCTAAAACTCCGAAGGGACTCCATTGCAGAGATCCAAAGCAACCTTTTAGCATTCATCGTCCAAGTCTCGCTAATGCGACAAATTCACGAATTACTAAAGGATCGCTTGCAAAATAGTAATACTGAAAACGCCTTCAGCACTGAGGCCATTAACCTCCTCCCCTGTACGAACTCTTCAGGGTCGTACATGTGTGAGCACATCTGCCACTTGGTTCGCAGAATCCTTAACATGAATAATGATAAAACGATACCTAGCCATGTGTGGAACCCAACGTCCTAACTTGCCTAAATGTTTCTTAGACTGCCACAATCATATTAGGGCCTGGTTATCAGTACACAAGTCAAATTGCCCTGTATTCAGATAGTCAGAGAAATGTTCTAAAGCCCACACACAAGCAAGAGCTTCTTTCTTATAGGCAGGATCGTTTGCTTCAGCTCTGGTAAGTAGGCGGCTAGCATAAGCAACTGGGTGAAGGCCTCAGTCAAAGAGTTTCGGCAATACAGCCCCCCAAAGCTAGTCTTCTGGCATCAACAAGTACTACAATTTCTTATCGAAATCCAGAAGCGATTATATCGGGGATTTCTCAAAGGTGTTCTCCTGATCTAGCCCCCAAACGGAAATGTTCCCCTTGCGCTTCAACAAATTCAGGGGCACAGTTATGTCAGACAAATTGGGCACAAAACTAGCATAATACCAAATTATTCCTAGGAACCACCATTCTCACTTCACATTCCTAGGCCCTAGAAACGAAAGAACAGGATGAATTTTCTCAGGGTCCAAGAATATCTCCCCATTTGACACTACAAACCCTAACACTTACTTTGATATGGCCAGAGGCCCAGGTAACTTTCGCCAGGTTCACAGTGAGACCATTCTCGGTAAAAGCCTGCAGCACAGTTCTTACTTGTCCTATATGTTCCTCTGGGTTCCCGCTGTATATTACCACATCGTCCAAGTAGTTAACTACAAACTTACAGAAAAAAGTCGCAACACTTTTCAAGTTTTTTATACAAGGACTGAGCGCTAGAAGACATGCCGAACAGTATATTGTTCCACTCATATAACCATCATTGTGTGAAAAATGCTAAAATATGCCTAGACTTCAGCTGATATACGCTCAAGTGAAAGGCCTGATTTAAATCAAGAAGCATAAAAACTTATAATTCCCAAGTTGTTGAAATATGTTGTCCACCACAGGGACAGGAAAGGGTCCAGAAATATACACTCATTGTTGATACTGTGATAGTCAACAATTAGTCTGAACTTTCCAAGGTTCTTCTTAGGTTGGAGAAAAGCAGGACTGACATAATTACTGCTAGATGGAGCCAACACATCTTCTATTTCTAGTTTGTCAAGAATGTCTTTAAATGTGTGCATCTCAGGGAGAGAAACACTTTATGGTTTACAATATATATGCACAGTATTGTCACAGGTGAGAGAAGTTGGGCATAGTAAAATAAAGTAATAGTAATTATGAATGTGGAATCTCAATGTATGAATATGTAAATGTCAAAGCAAAGTATTTTGACAACCACGTCTGTCACTCGCCTGGACCGTTGCCGAACTATTTGGCTGGTGACTTCAACATATAAATATTACGAGGCTGGGTATTATAAAGTAAAGTAAATTACATTAACATCGCGATGATGTAAAGTGGGGAATGTGCATGTTTGAATACAGCTAAGACTATGAGGTGTAAAAGGAAACAACAACTATTCATAAATGTACACACAATTAACTGAACCATAATGCTTAACCATAAATAACATGCAATTAATTCTGTAATTCATTATTCAGACTTTGGGCGAAATAAATACATAGCTCCTTGTGCCTTAATCCAAATCAAAACAACAAACATTTTAAAGACAAGATATAGTGAGATTAAAGGCTAATGCTTGGTAGAGAACAGTACTAAACAACCACACTGAAATTATGAAACGGTTTCGCCTGGCATATTATGCGCGAGAAGCAACTGTGGATCGAACACAGACTATGACGACCCCTGCAGATCGTGACTGCTATCTTGTAATGTGCTTAATTTAAACCTGTCGTACACGACCAACTGTTGCTAACCACTCAAGGTAATTCTGAAAGTTACGTAGCCGAATTAAGTTGTCATAGTCTAGAAGTTATGATAAGGGGATCTCAATAAATTTTAAAGGGACTACTGATAGAAAATCCTGAAAAAAAATATGAATACAAATAATGAAGTTTATTACCAATTCAATAAAATAAAAATTTACAAAAATGACTGTTACATTTTTGGTATTCAGAAATAAGCTTAATAAATTGACAAAGGGTTTGGAAGCGTTAATTTACAAAAAGATGACAGTAAGTAATGAACAGATTACAGATTACATTACTAGATCAGACCTGAAATTATTCAAAATTATAAGCTTTCGATCAATACAATAAGTTTAAGGTCATCATGTTGTCATGAAACATTAAGATAGCAACGATCATATTGGCAACAGCAAATACTCGCGTAAAGGAATCCACGAGTGTTACTAAAAAAAAAAAAAAAAAACCGAACACGAATACTAGGGAAATTATTAATAAATAAGAATAAGAATACTTACGGTTTCGATGTTTTCTTCAGCGAAGTCCCATCCATTTCAGGGCTACTTGATGTCTTCTTTGATAAACGGTAAAAAGTCTATCATACTTCATATTAAAAATACTAACTAATAAAAAGAAACTAAAACTTACAAAGCAGAACCTACCATTTGGCCTTATAAGCACCTAGGCCTGCATCTAGCTCACCTGGGGTTCGCCATGCTCGCCGAAGTCCTAAAGCCCTAAGTCCTAATACCTATAATAAAACTCAGAAAAATACATGGTAACATAAAGCTCCAATGAACAAAAACTCTAAAGAAACTAAGGAAACAAAAGCTCACCAAAACATGGCCGGCAGATGTTTATAACATTCGGTCGCGCCATGTAGAATATTCGATGATATACCCACTGGTATGATCAGCACTGTTTATTCCAGACTGAGGCGACATTTACTCTCTTTGTCCCGCAGGGCACACACTAGTCAGCTTGTTTGACGTCATGGGAAGGGGGACTGCCCTGGAGAGACACTAAAGAAATCTGCTGGTCTTCGCAACCCTGCCAGTGCATCTGCCCTACTACAGATGTTAATGAGGAACAGGGGCGCTGGGGAGTGTTCACAAAGGCGTCCAGTGCCCCCAGAAGGCCACCACATGCTAAAGTACCAGAATGACCCACATCACACTACCACCCGGCGACATGGCCACATCCATCACCACCCCCCTTACCTGCCAACAAACTCTCATAAGGCCATCGGCCTGTGCCAACTACCGGGACACTGCTCACAAAGGAATTTACAAGCACTGCAGTGACAATAACCTCTGGAGGCTCCCAGGAACAGTGAACTTAAAAACACTCAACCTGAGACATTGTAACAGGACACTCTAGACATCCATGATCTTAACTGTAAAAAAGTGGCAACCCGAAAGCTGAGTACTCTTTAAAATTATAAACCAAAATACCTTTACAACCTATTTTGAGTATGGATGAGAAGAATAATACCAAAATAATAAATCCCTGAAGTTTTCCATTGTAACAGTATTCTTCACTACTATTTTATAAGGGTTATTATTACACCTCCCAATGCTAGTAGTAATAATGTTAGGAAACTCTAACATTATCTGGCTAGCCTGGAATTGACTCAATTGGTTATTGATGGGTGCAATCTTAACCTGATGAGTCAACACCATATGTTATCCCCCGAAATTAAAACTCATGCTGTCTGCTTTAACAACAAATATGACCCCCATAAACCCAAAAAATTAAATCCCTAAAATTATTGTGTAGGTAAGCTTCTCAGTGACTAAGAAAGGGTACTTCCATGAGTAATCCCCAATTTTAATCTTAAAAACAGCATTCGATTTGGCTGACACCACACCACCATTGGCCGAGCAGAAAGACACATTATACACGGGCGACAAAACTACTGAGCCCTTAGGACACTTGCACAATAAGGAATTGCAGCAAGCCTAAAGTGGGAGAGAAGCCAAAGACCCAGTATCAACTAAAGCTGGGGTCAAGTTCTCCCAAATATGCAACTGCACCGAGAGCAAATTGCATGACCCAATTTGGACTATATTTAGACACCAATGCTTGGTTAGGGCAGTATGCCCTGGTTACTTACACTGGTGGCATATTACCACTTTCCCTTATTAATGTGGGACAACACCCTCCTGCTCATGCACATCACCAGATAGTGCATTTTGGGTAACCTCAGTGCACACTACCATAGGTCGTCACTTCGCCACCAAATGGTCGGTGCAGAGACACACAAAAAACTCTTGAATGCAACACCATTGCCCTTACTGTCAAGATTATTACCACAAGACTCCAAAGCTCGTGCTTCTTTCCATATGAGTACATTATACAACAAGTCGAGGAGGTTCGCTCAATTACGAAATGGCACAGAAGGAAGACAATACGACCTAACTTCAGGGTCAATGTTATCTATTATCAATTCCACAAACTCCAACCCCGAAAATGGAAGACCCAGGAAATCAATGTATTTCATAACTGTGTTAATGAAAGCATTCAAGCTCTCCCCTGAATGTAATTCTCCGTACAAATACTCTTTCCGCAAAGTCTGGCAGATTCAAAAGTTACGTAACTACAACAAAGACCCTTCAACCTGTGACCACTCCCACTTATGCACTTTACCCGCAGTGAAAAGTCTCTAAATTCCTTGGAAACTCGTGTAACAAACACTGAGCACAAATCAGAACATAATATAACTTCTAAATCCACAATGTCGTGTATCTCGGCAAGTAAATACATATGTTTCGCCGAACTATCGTCAAGTCTGGGCAACGGATTAAAAATAGGCTTAAAGAAATACTTACTCAAGGAAGCATCGGCAACTATCCCGGTACTACTCCCGCCTCGGTCGCCACCACCACCACCTCCTCTCTCATCCACGCTGCTGGTTCTTTGTGTTGGCTAACTAACGTGCAGTAGTGCGGAGATCATCAAGTTAAAGGGGCGCAACAATTTCCGCGTGTAGCCCAAGCTCGAGCAGCAATTTCGACCACATGTCCTTAGAGAGCTCTTGAATGGAGCTGGCACCTGCCAGTGACACTTGTAATAAACTACACAAAAATTATTTAAAAGTGTTCCTGAGATACTGCTACGCTCACATCTCGTGATACACAATTAGGAATAGTGTAAAACCAAGGTGCACACCTTGACAATCAGAGTGGCACATTTTATTCCTCTAACGATGTAAGAGTGTAGAAAATCGGAAATGGAAGGTTACACCAAAGGGTAAGACCAACAAAATCAGAATGGGCTGCAATTAACAAAAACACATCTTTTATTTATTTCAACAATCGTCAACTGGTGTAAGTGTACATCGAAAGCAAATAAAGAGCTCTTTAACTAGCACACTAATGGTGCAGGTGCCCACCGCAATAGCTAACTGCAAAATTCATGCAAATTACAACAATTATAAAATTCACTTATAATAGAGGATATAATAAACTGTGTCTATATGATAAATGCATTAACATAGCACAATGACAAAAATACGTCAACTGAACAGCAGGCGTGTCTCGTGGATTTCGACATAGATAGGGCCGAATACGAGGAGGAACACTTATCTCACATTGAAAGGAGGGGCTCTGGGGTTCCTCCCCCGGAAAAGTTTGGATTTTAAGGTGCGAAATGGTGCTATTTTAGCAGTTCTCGTATCTAAACATTGAATATACTTTTGATAAATTGTTATGTTCTCTCTCCGTTAACGTAGTGTGGGGATCTAGTTTTATTGCTTGAAACACCAGCAGTTTATGTCCTCCGATACTTTGGAATCTCCGAACTTGTTCCGTCAGTCCCACGATAGATGATATTCTATACTGAGTATCGTTTTAAAACTTTTAACCACGACCTTCCGCGAATATCGCACTCTTATTGACCATCGCTGCCAGAATCACTTTTATATGCGGCTTCCCGCGAATTTCCGCGAATCGCGACCCATGTCCACTCTTCGTGAAGGTTACAGCAGAAGTCGGTTTTCTCCGTGGCTTCCCACAAACGTCCGTGGTGGCTCCACGCAACGCGTCCACTCTTCGCGGAGGTCGCCACCGGAGTAATATTTATATGCGGCTTACCACAATCGTCCACGGTGGCTCCACACGATGCATCCACCCTTCGCGGAGGTCGCCGCCGGAGTAATATTTATATGCGGCTTACCACAATCATCCACGGTGGCTCCACACGATGCATCCACCCTTCGCGGAGGTCGCCGCCGGAGTAATATTTATATGCTGCTTACCACAATCATCCACGGTGGCTCCACACGATGAATCCACCCTTCGCAGAGGTCGCCGCCGGAGTCCTTTTTAGCTTTCCTTTCGCTTACGTGGCGAAGCTCTCCTAGGACTGCCCTCATTTTAAATTTCAGCAATCGCATCTCTCGTGGGTGTCGACGACAACAAACCCTGACATTCATCCATATCAATTTATTGCATCTTTGTAAAATTCAAACACCTTAGGCCTAACATTAATATCCTTTGAACTTACTTACAAAATATTATACAATTATGATGAATGATTATAAAGTTAATATTAAACGGCACAGCAGGGGGGTGGGCGTAACCAGGCCTCTCGGTGCTCTAATTTCAGCATCCAAGCTACGTGTCCCTCGTAGGCTCAAGGCTCGCTTTCACATCATGTTTTCCTAACTTTCCCTCCCCTGCTGTGTTAAGTGTCAGTCTGCCGTGACACAATGCCACAATCCTCGTGTCATACTGTGCCTCTCGCCAGTATGCAAAACTAAATTACACATTAAGTACTTTAAACAAAGTTTAGCAATTGAGTCACATAAAACATACAATTCTAATCATAATGAACTTTCAACCGGCCGTCTATGACTGTCCTAACTTAAATTACAGTATTTACATTTAAAGGCTATATACCGGTTACATATGCCCTCAGTGTCGATATTGCCATTGATGTCACTAGAGGAGGCTGTACCGACACTTCTGCTGCCTGCAGTACCCCTCACTCTCACTTCACATTATTTCTTTTCCCTACCTAGCGACACACATATTTACACTGTTTTGCAAGGTGCGGCATCGATTGGCCATTTACTGTAAATATGGGAAAAGGGCTCAGCTCGGCTTTTAACAAAATTTCTGAATGAAAAACACAATGAATCGACCTTAGCCTGCAATCAGTAGACTCCCTCTTGGGTCCGAAATCGTCACAGTGTCCGGACTTGGCCCTCTATAGTGACATTCAACAACAGCTAAAACTATACACAAAAGCGACCTCGCCATCCTCTGTCGGTATACAAGGTAAACTTTCTCTGGCTACCAGTATCAAGGTTATTTACATGCCACAATAAACTATCCTTCACAAATCTCAAATCCTCTACCAATTATTGTAATACACCCCTTGCATTTACAGTAAATTATTTACAAAAAAGTCTCTGGCTTCTGTCAGTCATCCTACAACTACTAATCCCTTATATTCACTATGACATCAAATCCATTACCTCATAGCATTATTGATTGTGACATTTCCTTAACCTGTCAATGTTGCAAACTCCGCGCCTACATAAGCTGCCTGGCTCGCCTGTCTCGTATGTGCTCTTACCCACTTGCCTGGTCATGACATAAGGTCCTTTATCTCTATCCGTCATTCTGGCAGCCCGCTACATCAGCTTTACCGTGTGTTGCATCTTACTAATACACACCTGCTCGTATTCACCTGACGTACATGCCTGCCTGCCCATTATCAGCTACCACTTAGGTCTTTCTGCGGCGCGGTGTGTACTCCTCAAGGCTCTCTTACATAGTTCCTCTTTATCGCACATCGGTCGTGGCGGGACTCAAACTAGGTACGAAATCCAGCGCGGCAGATACTCTCCTTTCTCCCTACCTACAAACGAGGGGGTGGTCTGTCTCTCATACGACTGCTGTCTTCGTCTCATCCTCTTCATTTCTCTCCCTTTACTTACGTCGGCAGTGTTCCGCGCACACAGATTGCTAATGTCCTGCAACACCAAATCCATATCACGAATGGGCTGAAACGTATGATAAGAGACATACGACCTTTTCTCCCGTGAAATCAAAACACTGATTTCCTTGGTCTGGTTCCCTTTCAATGACAATATATTTTCTCCTTCCCCACGTATTTTCTTAACCCAGTCAGGTTCCTTGACCTTGTCTCGGTGGCGCTTCCTACTTACCCTCATTTCTCGGCCTTCTACTGCCGTACTCGGGAGGCCTGCACTCAACACAATAGCGCCCCCAATAATCTTGGCCCTCGGAACACTCAAAGCTACTGTGAAAAGAAAAGAATCTACACTAAGATCGTCCCCTGCTTTCGCCAACAGGTCTCCGGCTAGCAGTTCCTTGTCATCCCTAGCACAGGATTCTGTCACAGTTTTCTGCGGCGAAATATCTGTTTCTCTGTGCGGTACGTCATTCACCGCACAGTGCTCTCTATCTAGGACAACCCCGAGCTCAGCTGTGGCGACTTCATTGCCTAGAAAAGTACCTGCACTTTCTGTGTTGGCTACTATAGACTCTAGTTTACCTGTCAAGCGCTCTTCCATACCTATTAGGCACTCTCCCAATTCGCCTTGTGTGGCAGTTAGCCTCGCTTCCATTTCTTTTGTGGCCGTAATTTGCCCCCCCCTCCCAAATTGCAATTACCAACTGGCTGTACACAGTCTGAAAATCTAGTACACCTGTGCTTCATTTCTCTACCATCCTCGCATCTACCTCTGACGTATTCTCTGTGTCTGACATCATCACGACCTCGTAGCTGTCCGAATGCTGTCTCGAACTTGGTCTGCTAGAAAACAAATCTACTACTCTGTCTGATGCAATGTCTATGCTCGTCGCACTCCCAGTTGATTCAGTACCCACTTCAACTCTCGGCTCATGTACAAAATTCAACTCCGTGGTTTTAACTGAATCTGTGACATTACCTGCCTCAGCCAACCTTTGTTCTTTAAGGAAAAACATTTCTGTTTTTCAACGAATGGCTAGCCGATGTCGTGTCTCCATCTACGACCTGAAAACAACCTACCTATATATGTGTCGCATACACAGACATTACACACACATATCAGCATCGCTGTCCTATCGTCACTCTGCTGTCGTGACTGCCTGCTGAAAGATGATGTCTGTCACTCATCAAAATATAACGTGCTGACCTCGTCGTTGTTGCCGTCAGGCGTTGCCACTGATGTCGTGGTGTGGTGTTGTCTAGCTGTCTTCAGGGGTCTCCAACTCCGTCGTCGTCCTGTTGTTCTCCGAAGACGCCTTTTCTCTGGATCCTCGCCACCGTAAAAGTTGCTGTGCTGGGCTTGCCTCTTATAGTCTGCACCCTGCAGTCGCTCGTCCTGCGGCTCAGCTCACCTCGTCACTCTCCATCTCAGGATCGCGGTTCTGAGTTCCTATCGCGAATCGCTAGTTGTGTACTTCGTGCATGAACTTTAGAGCCCCCACGTTGGGTGCCAATTTGTTATATCCTCTCTCTTTTAATGTAGTGTGGGGATCAATTATTATTGATTGAAACACCGGCAGTTTGTCCTTTGATACTTCGGAATCTCTGAACTGGTTCCGTCAGTCCCACTAGAGATGATATGCTATACTGAGTATCGTTTTAAAGCAGTTACCGCTGTTCCATTTTCTCAAAAAGTTTACAACATTTCGAGGTATTACTTTTTTAGACCAAAATTCACAAAATCGACAAAAATAATTTTAACAAATTTAACATGCCTTTGGGTTACTGTATTTAAAAAAAAAACAGTTCACAAAATTAAAAAAATTTAACGTATGTAACTCACCTTTGGATTACTGTGTTGAGCTCATGAAATAGCCTGTAGATTGAGGAAAACAAGGGTAGCTCCATGGAAAGTTACGCCAAGTTTAAAACACATCAGAGAGTGCTGTCCAGATACCGGATTGACATAATGGCACAGTTGTTTTTAGGGTTCACAAATCACAATGTTTCACATTTAACAAAACTGTGCCATTAATTTAACGCACTATAGTTTGTTTTACTCTTTTAATTTTACTACATCTCACTGTATTTTAAAATAAAAAATATTAAATAAAAATATGTTTTAACTAAATGGTCAGTTAAATAATTTGTGGATACCAGTTACTTGTACGTGAAGTTCATTCTTCTCTTTCTCTTAGAACAAATTTTGCAATATTTTATTATACAGTGCTCACTTTATCGTGAATTGCCTCTATAGGGTAAGGGCCGAATGCAAGGAGGGAAGGTAGAGAATTCAAACAACTACTTTTATAAATATAAAGAAATGTAATTAAACATAATTAAAATATAAGGTAACAAAAGAAAATAACTCATAAGAACTTAAATACTAAAAGCCGCCTAAATATATCAATGAATTCAGTGAAATAATATATATGGAATGGTAAATTCTAATGCTAATTCCCCCTGTTACGCAATACTCGCATATAGGGAGGGTACATTTGTTTATGGCTTTCTGTCTCGTCTACTGCGAAATCATAAATAAAAGAAATGTTGCCAGATGGTTCGGTGGAATGCTCGGCTATAAATATGTTCTTAAAAATGAATAACAAAATATCTTCTATTTTACTTTGTATTTTTAAGTTGATATTAATTTATTATTTGGTATGAAGTACGTTATAATTGGTGTGAAATAATAGGCTGCAAAAATGTTTACTGTAACACTTAGGAATGAAGGAGCAACATCTAAAACTTATCATTCCGCCTCGAGAGAACTATTGCAATTTGAGGCGATTTTATGGCAGAATATTACAAATAAACTATTATTTTTGGCGAAATAGGTTTAAACATTTTATGTATGTAAAACATGCTACTTTAGACCATTTTTTAAAACGTGTTTCAGCTGGGTTTTGAGTGAAAATGTAGTTATGATATTAGAATTTTTTTTTACTAATTAACTAAGTCACGTACGCAAAAGTAAAAAGTTCTTAGGAAGCACCACGGTGTGTAGGAAAGGTCATGAAATTTTGGTACAATTTACTGTAGTGATATCGCGAAACGAACGAGTTGAGCGACAAGTTGCGTCTGTCGTTAGTGCAGTGTAGCGTGGCTCGTCTTGCAAGCCGGGCAGGTTTGCTGGCAGCCCACAAGCGCGCCATTTATCAGACACTCCCGCCCCCCTTCTTAGAGACCCATCTGACCGGGACGCGCTCTGCGCATGTGCCAGCAAGGTCAGACGCGCTGCTCGCCACACAGTCCTGCCTAGTTCAGACCGCCCGAGGCAGGAAACGCGAACGCAAGTAAATATTCTAACTTCTAACTAGCGAAGAAAATCTAATATACGATGTTAAAAGTGAGGGAATTACTGAAGAATGTTAGTATGTAATTATTAATTTTACAAAATTTACTATAAAATTTAAATTGTATATTTGGGTTATCTTATTTTAACATATTTATTAATATATTCCACACATTATTTTTTTTTTAATTTTACGTCCTTTAGAATAAAAATTTTTCAATATTTTTTGTCGAATGTTATCCTTTTCTTCAAGATTAGCACATGCTTCAACAATGATGTTATACAATTACTTTCTATTTATATCATCTAACACAATGTTTTCAATTATCCTGTTAACTTTGGTTGTTATTTCATGAGTTACTTTTAATTGTTCAAGATTTTGAGTGGGCAAGAGTAAGTTGTTGTTAGTTTATCTTTGGATTCACCCATCTTTAATTTTAGTCTACTTATTAGTATTTTGTCTTGATTTTCAACACAAATATTTAAATAATACTTAATGTCATCAAAATAAACGTTGCATAATTTCCTTTATTCTTGCAGGTAAAATTATTTGAAAGCAGATATAAAAAATCTCTTCAATAGTAAAAAAATTTACACATTATTTCGTATGATAATATTCCAAATTGTTATCGGCAAGCTCACCTTTATTATTATTTGTTAATTTTTATTTTATTTTATTTTGTTTTGCGCCTCCAATTTTTATAGATATTATCTCTTTTTGTAGTAAATTTGTGCTAATAGTGTGTATTATATCGTTCTTTTCAATTTTATATTTAAATTGTGTAGTTCAGTGCGTTGTATATTTTTGTTTTTTCCTTCTTGAAGTTATTTACCTTTCTGTTCAAGTACTGTACATTTACTAATTTTTCCTTACCTTGTTCTTTTAATTTAAGCGATTTTTCTTAACTTTTCCTTTTGTCATTACCAACTTTAAACTACTGCACATTTTGCTATCTACGCAAAATATTAAATATGGATACGATTTGTGCTGTAGAAATAGCTATGAAATGAATGTGTCCTAAATTTGTGTGGTTGGGTACCAGAAAAAAAAAACATGAAAATTAATGACATGATTATATGAAGACAATACAAACAAATCAACATTTGACATTGAGATAGAAAAGCTGCAGCTCTCGACAAAAATTATGCAAACAATCAATTAATGTAGTTCAATAAAAGTAACAAAATTTACAGTACTGTAGTGCAAGAATGGTAGAGGTTTATAGACGCAAAATATAATGAAATAAGCGCTAAGTTTCTCTACTCCTACATTCTTACTTAAAAAATATTTTTATAAGGAAAGGGAACCTTATACATTTAGTGGCCTTTTTAAGCAATTTAATTTAGAAACACTTTATTTTAAATAACTCACACCGAAACATTCCATAGGCAGCATTTGTCGGTAGCATCAGACGATCTCGTGGCTTCTAGGTGTTTTAAAACCAGACTGAAAACATATTTTAAAATCTCGCCAGGATACCTACGAAACAGTAGCAAGAAAAGTTCGTCTTACTTTTCATTTCCGGTTGTAGATAACATATATTGTCCATGGGATATCTTGGCCAGAATTTATACCTTACATAGTCCTTTTAAGGCACATACAGTTTTCAATCCAGAAACTAATATGTTGAAACAAAATATATTCCTGTCCTCTAGCTTACCAAAATGGTAACTCATCTCCTGTTGCATATAATTACGAGTTACACAAAATTTTTTTAAAGAGCACAATTAAGTGTGGCTTATATTCTTGAATTTCAGACCAAGAGGATGTTCTAAAATTTATTTCACTTATTCCAACCTTTCTTTTCTGTATTATAATTTTTCCTTGACAACCAAATAACAAACTTAAAACCGAAAGATAAATTTTCTACTAGGACTATAAATGGAAGGATGACCTAACATTATCATTACAAACAGAAAATAAAAGTGAATCTAACTAAATTTAAAGTCTTAACATTTATGTAGTTCTTTAAATATTTAAAAAAATTGCTGTAAAACGGGGTGATTAGAAATACTGGGGTGAAAAGAAACAAAATTGTAAATAAATTCCTAGCTGTCACCTTTTACTTACTTATAATTACTATAAAACTACTGTTTGTAAACTGTTCTGACTGCCTACTTAAAAATAAACATAATTTTTAAAACATAATTAATACCTTTAGCTATAAATTTGTGTTTCTATTCACCCCAGTGTTTAAAATCAGCCCATTTTATGGTACCTTATTTTCAATAAAATATACATAACGTTAAAACTTAGCATGTATTCTTTACCAAAACGAATTAAATGATAACTCGTAATGTCTTTATATTATAGATTGTCTCACAGAGTGTGATTAATTAACTAAATGAATTATGATCGAGCATTGACACAACACAACCTAAATATTTACCTATGCACGAGTAACAAGTGAACGACCAATAATAAATACAATATGACAAAATAAACTTTCAGTTTTATCAGCATAGCAACTCTTTCCAACACAAGTTAATTCTGAAAAGAAACATTTACCCTCATAAATACAATATTCACTCCACCAAAAATTAAATTTACATTCTTTTAAAATTCTTTGTTTGCTCAAAACAGTGTATGTAGTCTGTGGACCCAAAACTGACAAAATTACAGCATCAATAACATCGGTGAGACAACTGTCGTAATCGTCCAGCAGCTAGAAGGTGATGATCGAAGTTAGTAGCAAGTATAACTACCGTATCATTATTCATCCATTATCTGTTGCGTTGTACTATTGTTGTTACATTCGAATGGAAGAATCTCACACTTATAGTAAGTTGTTCAGCTGTTAATAAATTCATTTTTGTTATTTGTAGCAACACACACGATACTTTAGTATTAAGTACACAGCACAGTGTACTTTGAAATATGTGTTTTATTGTGTTAATTTTTACAGTTAAATTTTGGGTATTATGTTAACTGTCGTATCTACTCCGTACAGTACGGTTTGTGTACACTCATTTCATTTGAAATATTTTAAGGGTTCTGTTCATACTCGATACATAACATTGAGTTATTAGTTTTATTTATGTGCTAATTTTGAGTTTTGTTGATACAGTATTTACCAATGAAGTCTTTGAGACGGCAATAATACTGTCGACCTAACAAAATGTACAATTATTATTTCTATGGGGATATCGAAATATTGAAGGATTATATGACACCAAATAATGTTTATTAGTAGTGTTCTTATTCGTAATTTCCTTTTCCAAGTATAGTCTCATAACATAGCTTTGACGATGCACTGGGGACAACCAATATCACAACATTAATTGAATAAGGGAGAGCACTTGGATGGCTCTCATTTTCCTACATCATCGATAATCAGTGAAAAGCAACACTTTTGAAAATTGTAGGTTTCTATCAAGACATTAACATGTTATAAAATACAAGAACAATAGCAACAACACAAACATAACATTGCAAACACAATGAATTGTATAACAATTAAAATAATACAATAACACTAAAATCAAATGTTGAAAACAAACAAGCAGATGAATATTACTTAAGAAGAACTAAGGTAATTTTCTATTTCGCTTCCCCATATAATTTCAGCTATAATTATGTCAGTCATAAACTGTTAAAATCTAATTAAAAATTGCGCCAATTTTTCTCTACCTTACGTTGCAGATTTAAAGTCACCTTCAGGTTTCTGTTACTGAGTGCAGAACAAAGCTAATGTTTGGGACGTATTCAAACAATCACTAGGCTAGCACATCTAGCTTCGAAGACATAGTTTACCCTTTCTTGTATACAAACACAATTGAGATGTAGAACAAAGCCATCAGCTTCAGTAAGTGCAATACATAATTACAACATAAGTTTCAGAAGTCTCAGTAGTGTTATTTGTGATACTCGACAACACAGTTGGGTTAAATGCTAACCCAATATGCGGACAAACAGAAGCATCAGATTCCTACTGAGTGTATGTTAGTCACAAAACAACACACAAGGCCACTAGAACAATAAACAAACAAAATACACAATAACTCTTTAAGATTCACACAACAAGTTACCCTTGAGTAACGATTCACATTAGTTTCTCTTGCAACATCAACAGGAAAATAGATTGCAAACAGAAAACTGTAATTCGACTCATATTTGTTTTTCCTCACAATTCCTCTCCACTTCCACTTGCTTGTTTTCATGGACAAGCTTCATCTTGGTTAATGCTGGGTATTTTCTAAGTTCGGAGTTGATTGATGTTGTACCCTCTAGCTTTTTTTTCAGTCGTTATTTGTAATACATATCAGTTTTAGTTAACAGCTGCCTTAACTCGGAATGGACTATCGAAAAGCCTTATCAATTTCTTTGTTTAATGTTCCCATAAGGAATTGACGAGATTTGTCCGGCGTAGTATCTAATCTCCAATTTTTAACTTATTCAACTTGGATTCCTTTTTATACTTCTTTCTGGTTTCTGCTGCTAAAGTTAATTTTGCTTTTACTAAACTAATCAATTCTTCTTATAGTTCTTTCTTCTGAACTTCCTTCATGTTCGGATCTTCCATTTTCGGGAGATGTTTGAGGTTAACAGACCCCAAGTTCTGGTGTGTTGGTAGACATTTAAATGCTGGCGCCATAAGATTCAGAGGGTATTTCTCTGAAAATATCCTCGTATCGGCGGAATCTTGTAGTGTACGCAGACTGCGTATTTATTGTTTGTGGCACAAATGGTGGAGGCACATTAGGTATGAACATAAGCGGTTGCTGAGATGTAGGTATAAAATGACCTGCCTGAATCATTTCATGGTGCATAGGACTGGGTCTTCGTGAACCTAAATTATCCTTGAAATCCACACCTTTGTTGTTATCCTTCCTTTTCTTAACTTTTGTGTTTGTACCCAGGATTGTATTTTGTTCTTCCCTTTCTACTAGTGCTGTCACTGTTCCTGCCATCTTGATTTTGGTGTACATCATATGTGAAATCTAATGTGTGAACATGAGGAGTTTGAAAGTCTCTATTGTGATGTGTGTTTTCTTTTTGCGTATCTGTATAGCGAGGTGTACTTCTGTTATTTGGTGGTCTTTTTATGTGTCTAGCTTGACTGAGTCTAGACAACCTGTCTAATTGATCCAGGCGTAATAACTGAAATAGAAAATCTGCCAAATCTGTTTAGGCCCGACCTGACCACTTCTCTTGATATCGTATTGGAAGTTGTGCCAGAATAATTTCAGCAAACTCTTCATCTTCCATACGTGCCGAGAGGTGTTGTGTGCACTCATAATCACTGCTGAAATGTTCCTCAAGGGATTTACCTCGCCGAGGGTCAAATTTTTCTAGAGGCAGATTTGCACACAAGTTTCCCTGAATTTTTGAATTCCAAAAAGGTTTTAGGAATTTTGAATGGTAATTTTCAAAACTGTGGGTGGTATCACGAATTACTTCCCACCACTACAATGCTGTGGATTTTAAACTAAGTACCAAGCATCTTAGTTTATCAGTGTCAGTAAGACAAAACATGTTAGCATATTCGTCTAGCCATTTTAAATACGTGACTGGATTTCCCTTACTAATGCCCGTTTAGCTGGATAGTGAATCAGAGCAGCTGTAAGGTTTAGTACTGACGAGAGAGGAACTTGAGAATGCAGAGATGAGCCATCTCCGAAGCGAACAGTAGTGGTGCGAACTTGACCTACATTATCAGCTGTGCGCATCGTATTGTACGTCTATTTCTCCCACTCCACTTGAAACTCTATCAATACGCCTTCTAATTCCCTGTCAGTCTGAGATAATTGTGTTATTATGTCGGCGATCTTTTTCCTCCAGACTCTCGTACGTACTATGTTGTGCCATTTCTGTTTGTTTTAGACGATTTTCTAGGTGATTTTCTAGAGAATTCAACTGAGTATATAAGATTGCAGGTAAATTACTAGTGTCCAAAATTCCACCTTGCGAGACCCTACTATTACTCTTAACAACTTTAGTTTCTATTTCGGATAACTGTGGCGTGAAACTTCCGTGAATTATATTTACGTCTTCTCGTAATTAAAATAAATATGAAACTCTACAATTTGGCTTTCGAATTAGATTTCAAGTGACACACGTTTTTATGTTAATCGCTTTTATGTTTTCTGATCGAAATTTTCAAGTGATTCAATATAATGATTTTGTTCTGTAAATTTGTTGTCCATTTTAGCAGCCAAATCACATATACCAGCATTAACCTCGCTAACTCGCGTGTCTTGTGTTTCTCGGAATGTAATCATCTGAGATGTTAGAGTTTCTCGAAATTCCAGCAATTGAGGATTGTGATTCGCAAAATTCAGTTCTCAACATGTTTAATTGAGCTAGAATTTGTAATAATGTGTCGGTATTTTCGTTTACACGGTTTGTATTACCATTGCTAGCAGACATGTCATGACCTTTCATGACCTTGTGGGTCTTTATGTCACCAGCCTCACCATTATGTGAAATGTTTGATTGGTGCGACGGTAAAATTTGTAGACCTAAACTGTACCAGCCTCGTTTTCTTGATCGACCATGTTCATTTCATTAACTGTTTCATTCGTACTTTCTTCCTCTGTGCTCTCCCTATGCACAGAGCTGCGTAGGAAGTAAAACCTCTCGCTGGATAGGCACTGTATAGTAATAAAAAACACTATGTGTCTGGCTTTTTTGAGGCCCTATGTTGGGCGCCAATCTTTAGCTACTTCTTTTTGACGTTACCAATTTAAACTACTGCACATTCGTCTAGCTACGCAAAATATTAAATTGAGATACGATTTGTGTTGTAGAATTGGCTATGAAATTAATGTGTCGTAAATTTGTATGTGTGGGTGCCAGAACAAAACATGGTATTTAATGACGTGATTATATGAAGACCATTCAAACATATCAACATTTGGCATTAAGATAGAAAAGTTGCGTCCCTCGACAAAAAGGAAAACAAGCAATCATTTTACGAAGTTTAATAAATGTAACATAATTTTCAATACTGTATTGCAGGTATGGTGGACGATTATAGACAGCAAAATAAAATAGAATGAGGGCTAAGTTTCTCTACTACAACATCCGTACTTACAATATTTTTTATTGGGAAAGTGAAAAATTAAAGAGTCTTTTTTGATCAACTTAATTTAGAAGCAGTTTTTTATTTAACTTACGCCGAAACATTCTCTAGGCAGCATTTTAGACAATTTCATGGTTTCTAGGTGTTTCAAAACCAGACTGAAAACATATTCTGAAATCTGGCCAGTATACCTAGGAAGCAGTAAGAAGGAAAAGTTCGTCGTACATTATAATTTCGATTGTAGATAACATGTGTTGTCCATGGGATGTCTTGACCAGAATTTATGCCGTGTAAAATCCTGGAAAGGCACAGACAATTTCCAACCCAGAAATTAATATGTTGAAACAAAACATCTTTCTGTGCTCTAGCTATCCAGAATGGTAACTAATTTCCTGTTGCATGTAATTGTGAGTTACACAAAATTTTTAAAAGAGCACAATTCAGTGTGGTTTGCAAACGAATTTCAGACCGAGAAGAATGTTCTAAAGATATCTTTGCTTATTCCGAACTCTCTTTTCTATATTGACAGCCAAATAACAAACTTAAAAACGAAAGATAATTTTTCTACCAAGACTATAATTGGAGGGCTAACCTGACGGTATTATTGCAAACATAAAATAACAGTTAATTTAATTAAATTTTAAGCCTTAAAAGTATAATTCTTTACATACTTTAAAAATTACCTAATTTTAAAAAATGCATTACATTAAACATTAGGGATGTATTCTTTACAAAATCTAACTAAATGATAGCCGGTTATATCTTTATATTACAATGTACTCCAAATTTCCTAACTGATGGAAAATAGCTTCTGTTACTCAACATGAAAATTATTTTGCTTCTTCATTATTGATTTTAAAATTATTGAATTTAAACTAGATTCGTTAATAAATATAGCACGTGGTTGCAAATTTAGAGGGGAGGGTGAATTATCCATCCCTATATTTTCGTAATAAGATTTTTTCCAATTTGTTCTGTTATTGCTGTTCTTGTATAAATATGGCAAGACATTCTTTATTATTAAACAATTTTACTGTTTTTGATATCCAAGTAATGCTCCCATGGTAAAGTAGTAATACCATAATTAATAATAACTATTAGTATCATCTTCAACAATTAATGGTCTTTTTATTGATTCTATAGAAGATAGTGTTTTTTTTTTTTTTACTTATTTTATGATCACATTATTTACAATGCTTAATTTTTAAACAAACATTTTTTATAACCATAGAATGTAATTTTATTTTCAGCTGCGTTAATTTTTATGCATTACTCTGAATTTTTAATAGGGCGTGGTACATAATTAAACGCTAAAAACATTAATCTATAACTGTAGGTTTCTTGAAGCCAACTTGCGAAAGTTAAGCAATAGCAATCCTAGACAATAGTTTTAGCCAACATTTTAAACAAAATTGTTTTCAGTGTTACGAACTTCTGAGGTACTATCTCTGACACCGGAACATGGTATGTTTAACTGCGGCGCAAGAGATCACACCTAACGAATTAGTAATTCTGGATAAATATTTACTCATAAAGTTGACAAATACCAGTATCTATGATTGTCATTACGTATTTTATTTATATTGGCTTCGAAAAAAGTGTATAAGTCAATTGACATTTTCAGTGTTTATTTATCTACCACGCACTCTTAATAAAATTTTCTAAATTTAAGGCAGTAACTTTTATTTTAATGCAATAATTTCTCATTGTTTTCTTCTTTCATTTTACCAATTTTTTTTATTTGTTGTATATTGTATCAATTATCTTTTTCATAATTTGAAGTTTTTATTTATTCATAATCTGAAGAATTAAAATGGTTAATAATTTCTTTCATGTCACTATAATAAATTTTTTATATGATATATGACTTAATCAGTATACATATATCATAAATCAGTATTATCTTAATAACTCGGCTTTGTAATATTATATTGTAAATCGTACATTAATGTTTTGATAAATCAAGAATAGTAACTCTAACATTTTTTTATTAATTTTTTATTAAAATATAATTTAGTTTTATGCATATGAATAGCAGCTAAAAATTCAGTATATATTGTTCGAACGTAAAAATTTTGTTTTGTAATTAATTTTTTCAATTGTTTAGCATTTGTATATAATCCAATTTATACTATGTTTCTAATATTTTCCATAGTTTTTCCAAAAAACGGAATTTTTCATTTATTCATAAAAATCTTCTTAAAAAATAATTTTGGCATTTGTTCGCATTTATGATAGTTAGATCAATATAATATTTCATCTAATCTGATTTATAGCTTCTTGTACCTTTCTACAAGGCCTTCAGATGAGACTGCGATTACTGTAGAACATATTTTGCACTGTAGCACCGAAACTATGAGTCTCACAAAAAACACAATTTTACCATTTTTACAGGTAATTTTATGTGTATTAATTTTTATTTGACACTTTTTGCTCTAACTTTAGGCAGTACCGAGATATTCAAATAAAACCTTTTTTGCGCGCCAATGTTTCAAGATGGCGGCATTAGCACACCTCGGATCAACGGGGACTTTTAGTATATTATTCAGGCACCAATTGTGAACGTCTCCACCAAATATCAGCTTTTTCGTATTTTATTATTTATTGGTGCCAATTTTTTTCTAAAATGCCTGGACTAACATGACACGATCTAAAGAAAATGGCTGCTCTAAATAATCGTGATAGTCAACACAAATAATACTACATAGCTATGATCCTTACTTAACTGAAGATCTAACCAGCATCTAATATTTGATCTTAACTTACTTAACAGTTTACAAAGTAGCCGTAAAAGTAGCACAGGTTGGTTGCTCAAAACCGTAAAAATATTATTCCCGCAACCACACACGAACTCGTCGATCAACCACCACCATAACTCGAATGCATTCTGGAGTGAAGCGGGTCTACAGATCGGTAAGTGTATGCCCCTGCTATCTAGTGAGCGAACTATGAACTAGCTATTGTCCGGTACTGGACGCTGTCCGGTACTAGGGCAATCTCCCCTATACTTAATAAAATCCTGATATGAACTTAAATATAAATATGGATAGCAATCAGTAATAATTTAAAGACGATATGTGTAGTTATGATGTGATACTGGTTAGCTGTTTCGCAGAAATGACTTCTTCGCCAATGACTTCGAACACAGCACCTGTGATGATACCTTGTCGGTGACTGCGACCACCTCAAGCATGATGACGAGCTGTTAGCCAATGATCGCCAACACTTCGGCTGACTATGAGATTTCCTCGATATTTCTGGCCACATCTGTAGCTAAGTCATCAAAACATAGGGGCTGCGGTGGTCGAGGGGTCAGACCTCTCGCCCCCCACCAAGGCGATCGGGTTTGATTCCCGGCGGGGTCGGTCCTCGGATTTTCGCATGTGGGAATCGTGCCGAACGATGCCATTGGTCGGCGGGTTTTCATGGGGACCTCCCGTTTCCCCCGCCCTTTCATTCCGGCGCCGCTGCATACTCGCCTCTTGTCACTACTCACCAGCGCTGAAGACCTCGATGTTAAGCGATGACTAAAATATCTCACTCACTCATCAGATCATAGGTGTTGCGTCTGTAAAGTGGACTTCGCATTCACGTTTGCATTGCAATAGTACGAAACTGCTAAGTGTACAAAACCACTGTTTTTAAATGTAAATAAATTATTTTAATTTATGGCATGTTTGATCGGACTTTACATGGCTGATGTAACAATAATGATTTCATATGAAACATTTGGTATATATTTGAAAGTTTTCCAGTGCTTTTATCTTGAATTGTTTAGATTTAACTGATCAAATTGTTATGAAAGAATAGGTTTAATTTACAGTTTTGCAGCTCCTGCTTTACGAATTCAAAATCATTGTTTAAACAAAGTGAGCTACTTAAATTTTAATTGAAATAATGTTTAAATGCTCAGTTCTATGCTTCTAGAAATATTATTAACCATTTTAATCCAATACTGTTTTGCATGATTGAGGTTTGAATTAATAAATATTGCACTAAATCAAATACAAAATACATTTAATAATTTAAAAACTTTATGCTCAGTTCCTGCCCCTAAACGATGAGGCACAAAAAATGTAATCTGCCCGCATTGACAAGTCAGTTAAAAATTATTGTTTTGGCAACAAATATGGTCATTTGTGGGGATATAATGTAAAAGAGAATTTGTTTTCATCTTATCTGACTGTTTTTCAATGTTCTATTATATTTTTAATTTTATAGAGCTTTCGATGTTTTCCCCAGATTTGAATATTATTGGTAGGCCTACTTTTTCCTGTTTATAGTAAATTTCCCTGAGGTGGCAAATTACATATGATGTGTTGAATTACAAGAGGGGTGACAAATAACAAGTACGGTGACAAATTACATGTGGCATATCAAAATTACATTCCAGGAGCCAAATTACTCAGAAAGTGTTAAATTACATGAGAGGTGTCATATTATATGTAAGGTGTCAAATTACATGTTCGGTGTGAAATTGTGTGTGAGGATGAAATTTCAAATTCCTAGTGAGGTGTCAAATTTTGGGCGAGGTATCAAATTACAGTGGCCAATGTTAAATGTACAGGTCATAGGTCAGTATCAAAGACTAAGACCAACGAACAATGGTAATGTTAGAAGTGAAGTTCAAATGTCAAGGTCAAACCTTAAGGCCAAAGGCATATGTCAAAGGTTAAGTAAAAGTTTAAGTACATGTCAAAATTAAATATTCATGTTAAATTAGTAAACAGTGAGCAAACACTCGTACACGACATCCATAAACCTCTCACTCAAGATTTTTTCGTATAGTAAAATTATTTTAAAATCAAAACGCTAGTATATTTGAAATTCTGTTACTATAGAGGCCTAGATATTACTATATTAAAAATTGTAAAATTGACAGTTTTCAATTTTTTTATATTTTGTGGTTTCAAGTACTCATATTTTAAAACAATATTTTTAATTTTGTACCCGAAAGTAAAGCATACTACAGTACAGTGCTATATAAATAAACGTCCGCTGATAACATATCTACTCGGCTAAACATTCCTATCGAACTTTAATGAGTAGTTCAGATTTCATTGACGATTGAGTATTTCAGTCGGCCGCTTGACACAGAATCTTTCCATACCCCATAAATTCATTATGTAAGAGGCAAACTTAAAACAAATTTGTAACTATTTTTGGTTAATTATTACAATTAGCTTAAGCCGACAATACTTAAAGAAAATACTTTATAATGTAATTATTTAATAGCAGTACAGAATAGTACTTTACATTGCGGGAGCAGGAAGCCAGCTCGCCAACTCTACGAACCAAACACAAACACCAAAAACCATTTCTAGCATAGCTTATTCAAGTTTATAATGAACTTCAGCTTTTACTATTCAATGTGTTGGTCACTGGCACCACTTAACCAACTATGCCTATTTTTTTTAACCTATCCTTTAAAAATTAGCCATTTTTAAATGCATGTATCGACGCATTTAATGCCTCAGCCTTACTTTAAATTATTTATTATTTATGTATATGTATGCTCTAAATCTCCATTAGGCCTATTAAAACTTCAAACGATCTTCGCGACAATTCTTAACACCTTCGTGAATCCTTCGTCACTTCTTCCTGACTTTTACGCAAACCTCAGAGAACCAATACGCAACTACTTCACGAGCCTTCACAGTAAAAAAATTTGCACGTTTACAAAAATGGTTTCCAAAAAAGTTTTTGGAAACACTAAAAAAACTATTTTGTAAAATTTACAAAAAAACTTGTATTTTTGCAAACATCTTATTTGTGTAAATATGCGAAAAATTTTTGTATATTTACAGCTAATATCTAGTTAAGTTTACAACACTTTTTTGTAGTGTTACAAAAATTTTTTTGAAAATAGTTTCCAAAAAAAAATTTTTTTAAAATTACAAAATGTTTTGTAAAATTTGTCAGGTGTCCTATGTTTATTTTGTTTCAATTAAAAAATTTGCTTATCAACGTATATTTTACTTGTTCGCGTAGGTGTTTACGATATTTGTTACCACTTTAAAAGTTTTCTGACATCTTACTTTCATTACCTGGCTTATTTTGTTCTGTTATTAGTTTACAAGATTTTCTTTGTAAATGTACAAATATTTTTACTGTGTTCGCTACTCCTTCGCGACTTTCCGCGACTACTTCGTTAATCTTTGTGAATCGTTAGCCAACTTTTTCGCGAACCTTCGTGAAATCTTTATCACTCCTTCGTGAGTCTGGATTAAATTCACTACGTAATTCAGGATACCTTTAAGTTATCATTCAGCACCGAAAAAAAAAAAATTTGCTGGTGCAAACAAAATTTGTTTGAATCAACCAAATCATCATTTTGTATAGGCGCAAAGAAATATTTGTTTGCTCGTACCAAATTATTTTGCTCCCTCTATTTGTTTGAGGCAAATGGCTGTATTTTGTTAGCAGTACCAAAGATTTAGCTGGTCATAAAAATATTTCGTTGGGCATATCAAATGCACATGCAATACTTAAAGAACTAAAAAAATTAGTTCTTATAGTTAAAAAAAAACGGAAATTTTAAGACCCAAAAAAATATGGTGGGGCAGGGATTTGTTCCACTAACCCTTATCTTGCCTCGCCGAGTTCTATTCATGACCTAACCAATTGAGCAGCTGCTGTGTTTTTCAGTTTCATAGCAATTTCTTTTTTTTATCAATGGAATTAGACACTTTGAAATTGCTATAGCTAAAATTACACTGAGAGAAGAATAGTTTCATTGTCCTAAATATGTTTGTTTTGGGTGATGTTTACTTCGTCTAAACAATAATTTATGGCAAGACCAAGCATCTAGTCCTCCAAACACATTTAATTATTTCCCTCGACCAAATTATTCATTTAAATGAACTTTGTGCCGAAAAAAAATTTTGTTTACTATAGGACGTCAAATAAATATTTTGTGTAAACAAACAACTCGTTACAACTTGTCAACAAAATAATTTTGTTGGTTATAAGGGATGTGCTTTGAACCAACAATTTTTTTTTTCGATGGACTAAATGATTTTGTTAGCGAAACTATACCTATACAATTGGTTCACTCGTGGAAGATGTCAGACTGGCGTGCGTGAACGATAAGATGGCGATCACTGTGTACCTCAACTTTGAGATTGTGCGACAAGTAGGGCGTCTAAACTGTTAATCATCATAATTATAAGATCTTAATTTTAGCAATAACAATTTCAATGTGACTAATTCGATTGATCACAAAAGAAAACGCTATAAAATTGAAAAAAAAAAAATCATCGCAACTGCACGTCTCGTTCTTAATGCTGTAGTAGGTGGCGATCATTTTAATAATATTATTTCATGTCGTTTACCTTTTCGCAGACGGAAGACAAACATGCTTGAAAATAAAGCAGTACAAACGTAATAAAATATTAACTTTTCCTATACAAATAACCATTCCTTTCATAGAAAAGCACTTGCAGCTCAGTTGGTTAGGTCATGACTGAATCGAAGTATGTTAAGAGGGAGTGGTACATAATCCAACACTAAAAGTATTAATCTATAACTGTAGTTTTCTTGAAGCCGTTTTGCGAAAATTAAACAAAAGCAATCATGGAAAAAATATTTATAGTCAACATTTAAAAAAAATAGTTTCCAGTGTTACAAACTTCTGAGGCACAATCTCTGACGGCGAAACCTCGTGCATTTAACTGCGGCGCAAGAGATCACGCGTAACGAATTAGTAATTTTCGCTAAATATTTACTCATAAAGTTGGCAAATACCATTATCTAGGATTGTCATTGAGTATTTTATCCATATTGGCTTCGGATAAAGCGTACGATTCAATTGATGTTTTCAGCTTTTATTTATCTACCACGCACTCTTAAGGGTGATTGGATCAAATTTCGGCCAATCCATGTGTTTTTTTTAGGTCTTTAAAGATCCGAATATTTTTAAGTTTATGAAAAATATTTGTTAGTTCTTAAAATATTGCATATGTATTTTATGTGTTCAACGAAATATTTTTATCACCAACTAAATCTTTGTTACTGCCAACAAAATACAGCCATTTGCCTCAAAGAAATCAAGGGTACAAAATAATTTGTTACGAGCAAACAAATATTTAACTGCCCCAATACAAACAGATGATTTGGTGGACTCCAACAAATTTTGTTTGCACCTACAAACTCTTTTTCTCAGTGTAAGATCCTTTAATTATGCTGATTAACAGTTTAGACGCCGTACATGTCACACGAGCTTATATTTTGAAATTTGAGGCACACAGTGTTCGCCATCTTATCGCTCATGCACGCCAGTCTGCCACCTTCCGCCAAGTCAACCAAGTGGATATAGTTTCGCCAATATAGTAATTTTAGTACGTCGAAAAAAAAATGTTGGTTCGAAGCTCGTAACTAACAATATTATTTTGTTGACAAATTGTAACGAGTTGTTTGTTTACACAAAATATTTATTCTACGTCGTGTAGTAACCAAATATATGTTTGGCACAAACGAAGTGCGTTTAAATGAATGATTTTGTCGAGGGAAATAATTAAATTTGTTTGGAGGACTCGATGCTTCGTCATGCCATAAAAATATTGTTATCTGAAGCAAACATCGCCCAAACAAATATATTTAGCATAATGAAAGTATTCGTTCTCTTAGTGAGGATAATTTTCACGATTTTGTTCACGATACTTTTCAGGAAACTATTAGGACATTATCATTAAAGATACTTTCTGGAAACAATTCAGAATAATTTACAGGATATTACCATTCAGGATACTTTTTAGGATGCTATTATTCAGAATGCTATTCAGGATAGTACAATACAGGATTCATTTCAGGTTACATTTCAGGATTCACTTTTAGACCTCAATATTTAACCTTATTTTTATAGAACTCTATCTTAAGTTAGGCCTCAGTATTTTTATATTTATTAGACTTTTGTACTGAACCTATGTATAATACCTCATTCTTAGAGCACACATTTAGACATCAGATTTCAAACTCAGCTCATTAAACAACAAATGCTGTCTGTCCAGAGATACTTCAATGCTGTGAAGATATTTAAACCAAACCAACTTAAAAAATTACAAGTACACATATTACAAGCTTCGGAATTATTATTACAGTTAAAAGTATTATACTATTGTGGTCATACGCCATTGCAAAATTATGTCGTCCAAGAAATATTAGAATGAATCTAAGAATAAATAAATATACAAATTAAAACGAAAAATTAAAACAAACCTTGTTTATTTATAATCAACACATACATAAACAAACACAACAGCACATGAAAGAGCCCATACGGAATTAAACAATAACTGTTAAAGGAAAATAAGATTTGCATATAAATGAAGTTTAAATACAAAATAAAATAATCTGTAAAATTCTGGACACCACAAATAAGACAGCACAGACAATACTGGGACAAAGACAATAAAGGACACAAGACAGGATAAAAACGACGATGTCAGAGAAAACAGACCAGACGACAAAACTATCATAACATATAAGAACACAGTTGTTATTCTGTCTTGTGTCGTTTATTGTCTTCATCCCAATATTGTCTGTGCTGCCTTATTTGTGGTGTCCTGAGTTTTACAGGTTATTTAGTTTTGTATTTTGACTTTTATTTTGGATGTTTATTTAATTTTATTTTATTTGTTGTTGACTAATTTACTATGAGGTCTTCCATGTGATATTTTTTGGTTTATTTGTGTGTTGAGTGCAGCCAAACTAGTCTTGTTTTCTCATTTTCTTCTTTTTTCGTCTGTTTTTTTTAGGCTCACTCTGAGATTTCTGGGACGACATAATTTTGTAATGGCGTGTGTCCAAAATAGTACGGTACTTTATTCCGTCCCGTTTCAAGAAACATTCAAAGACATTCCAGTTAAAAGCTACTTCAGTTCTAAAAATTGTAACCCAGATATACCTATCCTTGCTTACACACACACATATCTCCTGGCTAGAATATAACCCCACAATATCATTACCTTCCATACTTACATCTAACGAACTTAAAATTACAAGCATACATATAATATCAGTTTCGGCACATTACTTTTCTAGCTACCTCACTTATATCACTTCCCAACTCTAATACCTACCATACCCCTGAATATACAAATTATAGGTCACACAAACCATCTAAATGTAAACAACATTACTTTATCTTTCACTTCAAATCCTCTTGAGTCCTGGGCACTTCAATTGTAATTAAATATTTCCTAACTAAACTATACTAAACAGAGTATATTTTGAAGTAACCTACATGTCTTTATGCAAATGTAGACATGCTATAAAAGATAATTCGTGATTTTAGCAAACTGAGCCTTCATGAGCATATCTGTTTTAGTTTACTCTTACCTAGTACACTTGTAGGCTACATAGTATTTACATTATTCAGTTGTTGCATGGAAAGGCAGTAGATGGAAAATATTCCTTCGAGCACAAAGTTCGTAAAGTGCTTCATGGAAATTATAGACAATGAGACTGAATGATACAAATGGTTTAACCTTTGAAGAATGACTGTCATGCTTTTACGTTTCAAGCAGTTGTTTTGCAACTATCGTAAGCCATTTATGCATGTCTATCGACATACAGAGGCTACACGTTTCTGTAGGAGAGGGAATTGGGTCAGAAAGCGACTGAGCGAGCAGCGTCATATTTCGCCATGATAATTATTCTGCGATGCTACCAGTTGCTACCATACTTTGACTACTATAACATTTACAAGGGTTTTCGGTTTAGGTAAAATTAAAAGAAATGAACAATTAGTCAAAATTTTCCAAGTCCTGAAAAAAGCGTAGCAAGAATTATACTTTCCAACGGTTACATAAGTCGAAAAGCCATGTAACACAAGGTAAAAAAAAGTTTTTCTTTAAAAAATGCCACAATAGAAACGTATTTTAATTCCTACACGAAAAAAAAATTGAAGTCTTACTTGCATACAAATACTATAACAGTGCTAAGAAATCCCTGCTGCGTACCATCTTATAACTTTTGGAAAAAGGGGAGGGGGGAATTACCACACAATAGGCCATAATATGCTATGGTAGAAATTTCTAAATACCAACAAAAATTATGGTGAAATACCAAGGCAGCTACCCAGAACGATGAAAGAGCCTTGCAAAAAAAAAAATAAATAAATAAAAATATTTAAGATTCCAAACGTGTTAAATATAGCCATAATACAAAAATTGCTATGCTACATACCCCAGCATACAAGCTAAGACTCCTGGCAATACGGAAATAATGGGATTAGTTCGGAGAACATCGAACTCAGCGGTAAGAAAAGGTAAGAAGTCATTTGGAATTCGATTTCGTGCGACAACGCTCCAGTGGTGATGTTTGGGAAAAAATGTGAGTAGGACGCGATCAGAAACTACGTGAATGATCAGCGCTACTTAGAGGGCAACTATCTAACTAATAGCAACAAACCGGATGGAAGGTGGAGCATGTGAAGGTAGCCAAGAAACGAGACATTGGATAGAAACAAAGATATCTAACTACACCACTGAAAATTGCTTTTGTCATACAAATAGTTATTTTTTGAAATGCAAATTTGTGTTGCATCAATACCACTAATCACGTATCAAAAGAAACAATCATAAGGGTAGTGTAGACATCTGCAGATGACTTAATCTTGTAAAATTTAAGTTACCCAGTACTTGCACTAAGCTGACGATATGCGAATAATTAAGAAATCAGTTTCTGACTAGAGCCGCCGAGCCGGCTCACAGCTCCTGCAAAAGAAGGAACTATGCCGTACTGCTAATTCTAATGGAATCGAAATTAGTGTTTAATTGATTTAATCAGGGTGTCCCAAAGTAGTGTACCGATTTGCAATACAAATAAAACGGAAACCATATTAGTTATAAATATTTTGTTTGTAGCAGATTGAGGCTGTGACATTGGAGATTGATCATGAGTAGGTAGAGCCCGAAGGTACGAGCGTCCATAGTTTAACTTTAATTCATGCATGGACATAGTGTTGTGCAAGCCCAGCGGGCGTACTAACGAAAGTTTAATGTTCGCACTGCACCATCAAAACATGCCATAAGAAAATGCATGCAACAGTTCCGAGATAGTGGAAATGTTGCTGATAGACCCAGAAGTGGATGTCCAAAATCTTCGCGGAACGCAGCCAATATTGACAATGCCGCCCATCAGTGGCAAACAGTCCCCAGAAATCACTTCGTCGTCGTTCTCAAGAACTTGCCGTATCCAAATCCTCGTTACACAGAATCTTAACTGCTGACTTACACACATATCCATACAAAATCCAAATCGTCCAAAGATTATTGCATACCGACCTGCCCAAAAGACTGTAGTTTGCAAATAAATTTCTCCAACTGGAGGAAGAACCCAATTTCCACACGAATCTTCTCATGAGTGATGAAGTCCATTTGTCTTCAGTGGCATTGTCAATAAACATAACTGTTACAATCTGGCAACCGAATAGCCAGAAAAGATCCATGAAAGACCCCTCCACGATCAACGTGTTACTGTGAGGTGTGGAATAATGGCGCATCGTGTGTTCGGCAATTTCTATTTTGAAAACGCAGACGGGATGGCTGTCACTGAGAATGGTGAACGTTACCGTGAGATGTTGAACACGTTTCTCAGACCATTATTGGCTATGGAAAATGACGAGATCTGGTTTCAGTAAAACCGTGCAACCAGTCATACCGCTTGGATCACCATTACGCTTCTTCAGGAGATGTTTCCAGGTCGGGTCATGTCTCGTAATGGAGACGTTAGCTGGCCGCCGAGGTCACCAGATCTTACCGCCCCTGATGTCTTTCTGTGGGGTTTTCTCAAGAACTGTGTCTACAGGAATAAATCACCCTCAAAGACAACAATCCGTGAAATTTCACAAGAAATCTTGGCGCGTGTCATGCAACATGTAGTGCTACGCATTCGTCACTATCAAGATGTGAATGGTGGACATAAGCCCAATGTTGTTTTTCATAAATAAACTCATGACTATAGGCTGCAAAGTGATATGAACATTTCAGTTGTAACTCCATTATTAACTATATTATCTGTATTTAAAATGGGTACACTACTTGTGGGAAATTATGTATTTATTACTGTCGTATTACTTTACAAATATTTTTTTTTTCAGTGGAAATCCTAAGTTTGTGAGATTAGGTGACTTGGACTTAAATACCGAAGATGAAGAATCTGATCCACAGGATTACAAAATCGCACAGTTAGTAATTAATCCCTATTACGACCCATCATCCCGCTACAACGATATTGGCTTGATTTTGCTAGAAATGCCAGTATCTTTCAGCAGTCATGTTCACCCAGCTTGCCTTCAGAGAGGATATAAACATTCTGGGGAAGTAATTGCCACAGGATTTGGGCGTATATCTTTTGGTAAGTTTTTTAATAATAAAATTTATTTCGTTACATTTTAGACAGAGTAGTTGTAATATCAAACATTAAGTGAAGGGGTGAGAAGCCAAGGGGTACAAGTAACATTTCTAACATTCTGAGATATGGCAGTATAATGTTAGAATCATTTGGAAAACACCCAATAATATTTAGGAAAGTAAATTGGTTATTAATTAGTTGTACAAAATATAATGTAAATATTAATGTACATGCTACATGAAAACATTATTAATTATGTTGTTATAGTACAATAATATGTCAATATGTCACTTGTACCCCTTGTCTTCCAAAGGATAAGGCGTGACAGAGAGAAATCAGAGTCCAGAATACTAAACAAGGAGTTAATTGTACAAACATTTTTATTAAACAGAGCAGCTGTCCAAAACATTGTCTGCATCGTGTTCCACGAAGGTCAAAACATTTACAAAGGATAATACTGTATGTTACAGAAACAAATCAGAGTACAGAAAACCAAACTAGATGTCTATTATACAAACATTTTGATTAACCAGAGTCGCTGTCCATAATACTGTCATCGTCTTGTTCCACTACATCGAAAACATAACCATCACTTTGCTCAACACCTTGCCTATGCTGTTGTTGTCCTGCTGGATGATCTAGTAATGCATTGTAGATGGGATGGTGACACGGAGGAATGAACTGAAGCAACCTATGCAAGTCCTTGTACTTGCTTGCCGTTATTCCTAGAGCTGTACCTTTGGGCGAGAGCTCGGGTACATGTGACAGTGGCCTCCCTCCTCTAGATGTAGACTTCATGTCATACATATAGAAAGTAATGTCAAGATTTAATGTATTCGTGTAGAACAGTGAGTACGGATGAGTCTTTATAAACCTAAGCCATTGCATTTTGCGGATCCCTTTCATTGTCTTTTCATACTGTTGCTCTAAAAGTGAAGTCCTCATTTCGCATTCTAACCCCCATAAATCTCTTTGATGATTTAGTAATTACATCCATCCAATCTTACAGTACAAAGATTCATCTGTCATAATTTTTGCGGCTTCTTTCTATGACACCAAAATATTTGTCGCAGTCATTGTACGAGTGCCCTGACAGTAAGTACTTGTGGTCTGCCTGTTGAATGTGTGTTGCATTAACTACAGACAGCCAAAACTTGACAGTTAAACGACATTACACTGAGAAAAAGAAATGGTACTATAAAATATAATAGGTTTCCCTCAAACAAATGGTACGTTCATATATGGCAGAACAAATATACATTTGGTAGAACTAAATAATATGTTTGGTGATATATGTTTGTGCTTACCAAGCTGCATTTGTTTGAGTGAAACAATAAGAATGTTTTAGGTAACAATCCTGCCATTGTCCAGTTGTTCAAAATAGAAAATAAATTAATTACTCGCCGATTTTCCTATTTCGGAGATACTATTCACGTTTCTAATCATGTACTGCATGTTTTTATACAAAGTTAAATTTCTTGGCAGAGGTGGGATTTGAACCCGAAAACCTAAAATTAGAAGTCTATTACCTTAACCACTTTTTTTTTTTTTACTGTTGAGCAATTTACTGTAGGTATTGTTTAAACATCTATATAAAGGCACATTACATATATATTTTATGGTAGAAGTTACAAATAATTGCTATACTGTGTTAATTGATAGGAAAGGGAAAAATAATGTAATGTTACAAAACTACAACGATATATATTAATATTGCAACAAATTTAAAAAAATCTTATTCCGGTACCGGGAAACGAACCCGAGCCTCCTGGGTGAAAGCCAGGTATCCTAGCCACTTTTTTTTTAAAATTTATTTAGTGATATTATACAAGACACAAAACTCAACGTGGGACATGCAGACATGAAAGCGACAGCATAAAAGAACAAAAAAAAAAAAAAAGTATTGATTGAGAGTGTGTAAATAGGCGATCAGCATACGGCGTACAACCGACCACACGACAGGGCCCTACCCTGTTGACAATTCTGTGTCACAAAGCACTCAAACCCCTCATGTTCAAACACTGATACACGTTAAAGAGCGGGCAGCGCACGGCGTACACCCAGCAGGGGAAAGAAGGCAGAAGTACACAAGAAGGAACACATCAAAAACAGAATATATAGTCACCGTAGAACTG
>PNEQ01042502.1:0-27407 GCA_003012365.1 Medauroidea extradentata | reverse complement strand
CGGAGGAAACCTTTTCTCAGGACACCACCAAGGATGGCGAGCGAACGTCTGTCACCACCGTTTCCATTTTTGATGACGACAGACACCCTTAGGAAAAGCCTAAAAGAAGCAGGACTGATGGTTTTACAGTGGAGGACGGAAAAGTCATCAAAGTTGAGGGCAGCTTTAGTCACACTAAGATTTGCCAATGGAAAAATCTCTATTGTATGCTTGAAGTCACAAATTTATTACGAGCATTATTACAACTTTTACTATCCAAAATACTAATAGTGAAAACAGCTAAATTCAGTATAAAAATTATTTCTACTATACATGTGCCAAGACCAATTTGTACAATTTAAGTTACTAGAAAAACATTACGTCTACCATACATAGATCAATGCTACAATACATAGTAATTTGTCAAATTCAAACTTAACTGTCCATAATAACGACAATAGTGACGTCCCAGGAATCCACACATCTCCACATGTCCGAGTCCGTATCTGAACCTGAATCAGAACTCTGATTCAGTCTCTTCTCCTTCTTCTGGACCCTGGGAACGCTTACTTATAGTCCAAAAACTTCCCCTACCCTCATAATTCTCCGTCCAATCCGGGTAAACATGACGTAACTAGCGGCGCACCAAACGCCCTCTATACGACGGTGGCGCTATCTTCAAATGTAGTTCTGCCAACCTCGTAAAAACATAAAGTAGGAAAGTTCTCGGCGGAAAATAGCCCACGTGGCGTCCATTGACCCAATCACGAGGGTATTCTACGTCACGGCTGACGAAGCTCGGAAAAACACCGGTTTCTTTCTGCTTACTCGTTCGGGAACCATGGTGGCAACCAGTCGTGCTGTCGGAGTGAGCCTCAGTCAAATTGCTAATACTCAATTTGAGCCAACTTTAGCAGCTTAACCACAGTTGAGGTATCACAGCGTATTTCTTCGTGCGTGTTTTGTGTTGCAGCAGCAACACAAGAAAAGTTTGTCGACATCTTCAACTAAGGTAAGTGCGTAGTATGTCCATTCAACTGCGGTCGGGTAGGCAGGAAAACTTAGAACACAAGAGACGTGATCGTCTCAAAACAAAGGAGTTACCCAAAATACGAAGCCATTTTTTTTTGTTCTCGTACATTGACCCCATACATTCTCACGCGTACCAAAAAAAATTGGTTCTTCGAGGCAAGAACGCTGCATTTCGTGTGCATAAACGTTCGGAACTACTCAATTTCTGAGAGAAGTACGAGTTAAGAAGGCGCTGGACAGAAAATTTTTATTGTTTTAAACATGTTTACATTTGTACGAGATACGGTTTGATTTGTAGACATACATTGTGGCTACTTTATACTGTAATGAAATTTTTTTAACTTACGTAGATTTTTTATAATAACGCATCAAAGTGAAAATTTGCTTAAAACGGTTTTATGATTCAAAGGGAAAGCAACTTATTTACCGAACTGAAAAAGATTCACTCTGAATATCGATGTTATAGGCAACAGGGTCTTCTATATAACAGCCAAAATAATTTTTATAAAATGTTGTATTTAAAAAAATTTATGAATTATAAATTAAAACTTTGAAATTTTAAGAATTTTGAAAATTACGAAAATATTTAATATTTGGTTTTCATGTAGGAGACCTCGTAGCCTTCATTTTAACTATTCAGTGAGAATTTTTTTTTCACTTCGGTAAGTCGGTTGGTTTTCCTTTAAAGCATAAAACCGTTTTATGCAAATTTGGACTTTGACATGCCATTATTAAATAACTATGAAAGCCAGACATTTTTCGTTACAGTATAATATAGTCACGATGAATGTCTACAAAACAAACAATTAATCATACAAATATAAAAATGTTTTAAACAATAAAAATTTTCGGCCAACCGCCGCACCGCAAATTAAGAAAACCAAATTTTTCTCATTAGGTTACGAAATATTCCTGTACACTTTTATGGGCTATCATTAACATTTACAACTAATCACCAATTTAATTGCATATTATATGCATCTTTCTGACCTGATGTACAATGACTTATTTCAATTAATGCACACCACAAAATTACTGGCGAATCAAGATAATATTTCCCGGAAAAGAGAGGGAGGGGGTTATTATAAGGTTGTGGAAGAGTGAAGCAGTAATCATATTATTTACAAATTAGCACAAGTTTTGATACTTACTGGTTAAACTGTGTAATTACTCATAAAACTTCCCTGTTCGGGCAAGAAGTGGTCGGACTCGGTAACATAATTGTGCGTTTTAACAAAATATTTTTAATTTTAAGAGGTATTTGTAACGTGAAACATGCATGCTTTTAAATTAGACATAAATCTTACATTCCTAAAATTTTCAAATACAATATCGCCTTTAAAAAAAACTCCATTCCAGGGTGTCAAAACGTTTCTCCTGACTGATTTGTACCTGCAAAGAATCATTTAACTTATGTTAAAGAATTTTTTATGAAACAAGTTATTTAAAGTGATGATTTTTTTTTTAGGTGTATTTGATCTAAATTCAAGTTCCAAACAAAAGCAAGTGACGATGTTAGGCGATCATGTACCTACTTCTTGGCTTGGCAAACAGTCACTGGACAAAGGCGTAACAGTGCGCTGACCAAGCAATCCGCACTTAAACTATCAACAGCGCAACCAAAGACCGACCGACGTTCGTATTCAGGTGACTCGGCAGTTCCGTCCTATCTTATCGCCTCCTACACAACTGAAATGTCGCATACAAACAAGTTGCGCCGTCTACACCAGCAACAAATGAGTCACAGAGTTGCCGACAGCTTGTGCAAGCCGGAGTAGCTTGAAAACATCTGCGGGAGAAGTCTCTGGTATCATCAGTAAAGGACAGAATCTTATGCAGAGGCATGAAATTTTCGCGCTATTATTTAGCAACAGGCTAATAGAATTCACTGACCTATGCACACTAAAAACATGATATTTGACAAAACAAAAAATTTGTATGGCTATGAGCTACTAAAATATAACTTGGCTGCAAGCAAATATGTTTAAAGAGTAAAGAAAAAATGTTATTTTTTGTGATTTTTTATCTAACTTAAATATTGCCTTAAAAAAGGCTTCAACCAACCCTGAAAAAAAATTACATTGAGCTATTTTAATACTAAAAAAAATTTTTGTTATCATTACTTTACATTATAACAAAAAAATTTACTGGCCTGGGATGTAGTTTTTTTTCTCGGTAACGTCTGTTTCAGTTGATATAGGCCTATCAACATTTATCTCACGAGATGGTATAGATAGAAACGTAACAAATTTTCCGAAATTGTCGCGACCTCGTTGTCTTCATTATGTTGTGACATGAAATACATAGTTGAAAAGAAAGATGTTATTTGCATCCTAGATGGGAGACTACAGCACCATGGCTTGTGTGTCACAATAAATTAATCCCGTAGTATTTAATAAATACATTTTTCATTGCTTTGTGTCTTATAAACCCTTAAACGTGCTTTTCCAGTTGCATGTTAAATACTTCACTTTGTTGTATGTTAAATACTTCACTTTGTCCAATTTGACCAAATAGTTTATATCTGTTGTACATAGATAGTCGAATACACGTTATACTAAGCAGGTGTTTGGTATATCAACAATTTATTGATACGAGCAAAAAAAAAGTCATTTATTGCCCGTGTTTCGCATCGCGGCATTGCGAGCAGAGACTGAAGATACCATAGGACCTACTGGTTGCAGTCGGCTTTATAGAATTCAATAAAATTAACACAAAGCGTGTTTATTACTATTTTAAATGTTACGCGGTAATTGCTCGCCAGGCACGTAACCAATGAATGCTCAAATTTATTGTACACTCCAAAATGACAAGAAAATAGTGAAAAGGCGCTTACGAAAACCTTTCTCGATAAAGTTGAAGTTACTCTAAAGCCTTTCGAAAACCTAGTGCGAGTACAGTTCACTTCTGTTCGAAATGTCTAAATATTAATCTCGATCTCTTCGCCGGATCTCCTCCACTCTGCTCATAGCTAGACACATGCTACATCCGCGTTATTTTCTGGCAGCTGACTAGACTCCAAGTGACTGTAGGCTCGTTCGACGTCTCCCGTTGGCCGATATTGTCGTGACTTACCGCGGAGAATGCTTACACGGTAGAGACACTGTAAAGACGTAACATGTCAATAACAACACATAAAAGTTCGTGGCCAATTGAATCGCAGATTATGCTCTGTTTTGTGTAGGAAAGTGAAGTTTAGTCTGCTACCAAATTATAACGCGAATTTTGCATGTCTCTACTCATAGCCGCCAACAGACGAAAAAAAAAAAACCAAAGAGTGCGTAAAACGTCAACAGCACAAGTGTGTGCGCAAAATAAAATCGATTTTCGGTAGTTAACTTTGTCATATTTATACGTTATGCATTACAAACATGCAATTGTAATGCCATGTACTTATATTGTACCACTACAAAAGGACATTCTGCACTATCTGGGCTTGGTCTACGGCGACTGAAATAGTTATACAGACTCTGTAGAATTCACCGCATGTTTGAAATATTTCACCAACGTACAACTCTCGGAGTTTTCGTACTGTCTGAAGAAAAAAACCGTTTAAAATTCTGCGACTGAGTATATCCGATTACGTGATCAGTGCATACCGAGTAGATTATACCTACTACGTTTTCGTAAGCGCCTTAAGGCATTTTCTACCCAAAAAATCCTAGAGGGAGCAAGGATAGAGTTTTACATATTGTGGCACAGTATCTGTCATTTATACCAACAGTAATGTTTATCTGTTCAGCTCGGTGCAATACCAGTTGGATCAACTCAGTGGTTAGAAATTGATTTAACCATGAAGCAAGGAAGGATAGGAGTGTTGGACTCATATATTTCAGATTGGCGTGACACACATCATCACGGACGAAAGAAACTCATTAATTTCATCAGAGCCTGAATACTACTTCAATTTGTGCAGTTTTGCAGGAATTGGATAATTTTATACTTTGGAATACGGACTACACGTTTATCCTCCGTATATGAGGAATTCGTTTAATTAGACTTGTAAAACCTGGCAATTTTTTCTTTTATGCCAGCTGGGACTAAGATGTGACCCACTTTAAATTATAAAAATATCGCACGCCTTTCTATCCTTATGAACCTCACCTTTCCATTGGTAAATTCGATGATTATCACTATAACATTATGACTGAGAAAGTTCCAGTTTAATTATAATATAATAATTATGTAAGTACCGGTACGTCAACGTCAGTGGAGCTGCGGTGGCCGAATGGGCAGACTATTCGCTTCCCACCAAGACGATCCGGATTCGATTCCTGGAAGAGTCAATGCTGGGCGAAGCCGCTGTCGGCGGGTTTTCTCGGCGATCTCCCGTTTCCCCCGCCGTTTCATACTCACTCATCACACTCAGTCAACGTCAGTAATAGAACGACTTAAGAATTTACGGTTTCATACATTTAATTCTGCGGAGAGTAAAACTAAATAAGCATTCAAAACGGCCGTAAAATCAAATACGATCCAGGTTTAGCCACAGAATATTTGTTTTTCTTTCAGTCTGATTCGAAAGTCGTTATTCCGTTCGTTCCTTGGCTCGAAGCGCATTCGTTCGATCTAAGACCGTGCTCCAAGTGGCACTTATTGTTAACAAAATGGTCACTTGACCCGATTCTCTGCACAATCGTGTGACGTAATCGGTGTTTTGCGTTTCGTAAACATCCGAAGGTTACAAATTACCAAATGCAAAACCCCAAATCGCCGCCATAATGCAACAAGCAGTAAAATAGTTCAACGTATAGAATTTGTATTTCAATTTTATTAAATAAACTTAATAAAACTATTTGTTAACTTCCTCCAAATTCTTTGGTTAACATTCGCAGTTTAGACGTACAGGCACTTAAAAATAAGCACTTCCCAACACTTAAAATAATTTTAAAAATGTATATATTGGGGGTATAGAAGTCAAGTTCTGAGAGTTGTGAAATGTTTGCACTAGGTTTAAGTCACATGGAAGTTTTCGTATCTAAAATAATAAAAATGGCACCACAATGGCTGGCAGAAAATTGTAAGTAATGCTCAGATTATCCTGAACAGCCTATATCATAATTTTCTGTTTTATAACCAATATACCGTCTTAACGCGCAACACCAAAACAAAATTATGTGTATATATATATATATATATATATATATATATATATATATATATATATATATATACATATATACATATTCTTCAGCTTCGACAATAGGACACCAGGCAGCATCGCAAGCTCACTGACAGTCGAGATGTTCCACCTTGAAACTCACCGCAAACAAAACACCAAACACCAAATACCACTCCACAGTCAGTCGGAACACGGCCTGAGAAGACAGGACGAAAAAAAATCCATGAAGCCGATGGAGAGAACCGTGCCTCAGGATCTAGAGTCTCGCTGCTGTGAACATTTTTATGAGAAACGAATAAACGACCTGCGATTTGTTATGTGATAAGTTAATTTGTATGTGGACGGAGGATTGCTGTAGGCGTGGGCTGAGGGGGGTAGCGGTCCCCTAGAGAGCTCGCTGGCGGGGGCTAATCAAGATGTGGACGCTACGAGACTATGACAAAGAGAGACAGAGAGCGAGGCTGTTGGTTTACGGCCCCGGACCTATGACGTGAGTCTTGGCTCTGAGATCAGCTCTGGAGGGCAATGCGGGTCATACCACTGATGTCATAATGCTGCCGTAAGTTCCACCTCTTCTTCCCCCCCTTCCCTTGCACACACACCTACACAAACACAACAATTCAAGTGGATACAGTCGGCCACTTTGAACTGATGTAGGACCACAGCGAGCCATGTCCACCTCATCCCTTCAGAGGAATTCTCGAAGACTGGCGGCTTGGGTTGTTGCCAGGTGGGGCTGCAGATAGTCGGAACTGTACACTCTTGATGAACGCGCCGTAGACCAACGACCATGAAATACTTGCCGGCTACTAGATGTGTTGTGACCACTCAGTAGTAAGAGGCACCTGCACATCAGCGTGTCAGTGGCTGTAGAGTCAACCAGCGCACAACCCTGTACAGCTCTTGGCAACTGCAGACCTACCTGGCAACAACCCACGAGCCGCCACTGCTCGAAGATGCGAGAGCACCAAGGTGTCCACAGCTAGTACTTGTCTCAGTGTTCTAATACATTCTCCCTTAACTATAGTAGACTATTTTTTCCTTCAAAATAATGGTATTAAATAGGTAACACAAATCTGTTTTATTTACAAGCGTAATTTGAGTCAAATCTATGAGATAATTGTATAGGAGGTTCGTGATAAAGTGAACACTCAAAAAAGCCCTGCTAAATTTCTATTTTCAGACAATTCGTATCCTTCCGCTTGTAACAGCTAACGGCGGGAAATGTCTAACCTCTTTGGACACGTCACTTGATGTTTGCGCGGGAAAGAGAAATTGTGCAGTTGGTATGATTCGATAAAGTTTGATAAAAAAATGTTTAACAATTACGTAAAAGACGATTATGTCGATTTCTGTTAATTCTGTTTCCGTATTGTTGTATTTAATAGTAAAATACACGGAACTATATCGTGTAATTTCGCTGCCAACCTTATAAGCAGTAAGGCAACTATAGTTAATGTTAAATTACATGCAGTAACGGCTAGTGATATTTTTGAAAGGTAAAATTTTTAGTGCTCACTTTATTTCGAACGACTTATGTGTGCGGTGTGATAGTTTGTCTGTGTACTTGTTGCCCGGAGGTTATTCAGTACATTTGTCACATAGAAATTATAATTTTTCTACACTTTTGAAATCTTAGTGCATCCCGATTTTTATTTCGAGAAGATTACGTTATTTATTTAAAATATAAAACGGTTTTTATATTAAAATGAATGATAAATGTAAACATGTCAAGCGCAAGACTAACATATTTGACTGTTTCTATGAAACTGCAGCTCTAAACTCATGCTGGTCGTTGATAAAATTGTGAGTTTTAAATAGTTTAGTTTATATTTTATTAGTGCATGTGTTATTTTAGTGGCTATACCTTTCCCATTCATAAATTGTGAGAGAGTGGTAGTGTCAAAAACTGTCTTAATAGTAAAAATGATACAAATTACAATCTAGAGCTTTTTTATTTTTCAAATCTAGTACTTTTCTTGCTTAAGTTGGTATTAAATAAATCTCTTGGTGGACACCCTGACAGTTGAATGTCTTGCGCTTAGAGTCGACGAAGCAATTAGTAATGGAACAAGAGTCAGCCTTATAGCGCGCGCTTCCAGACACATATCGCAATCTTTTTACTTTCCGAATACGCATAACTATAAGCGGTGACACCATTACATTATCACAGAGCGCTGTAGCTAGCGTATCTAATTATCCTCTACTTTTACATTTTCCTAGTCTTATAACAACAATAATAATAACAATAACAGTAATTCGTCTTTACTTGTCGCAATTTAGGACATTTTTCCTTTTCTTACGTTGAACCTTTCGCAATCACAGACAGGCACTGCAACTGATACAAATGACAAATTAATCATTGCAAGAAAAAAATAATAATTTATACTAAATAAATGTAGAATTAAAACATAAAGCATCAATAAATAAGTTGTGACACATCAAACAATATTCGACCAGGCATTCAAAACACTGGTTTTTAACAAGTATTTTAGTAAATTAAACATATGTTCAACAGAAACACTTAGATTAATGAATGGCAAGTACTAGTCTAGTAATCAAACAAAACACTCCAAAAAATATGTATGAATGCACACATTAAAAAAAATATTAACATTCTACATTCAGTCAGGGTTTGCAATGTATTAACAGGGATGTACCTATAAAAAAAACTAAATAATCACAATTACTTAGAAATGAAAAACTTAATAATCATTAGTAATAAGTCATAGTAAACTTTAACTAGGCTCCACGAAAGTCTAAGCATAGTGTTTACAATTTAAATCAATGACACAGGAACAGTGATAGCAATTTTTTTAAACATTGGATTAAAAAGGAAATAAGGATCTCATTTAACACCAAATAAGAGATTACAATAAATACGAGACAAGTTTTACTTTATAACAAAAAAAATTTATTTCACACACATTAATACACTGAAGCACTCATACAAAATATTGTGCACAAAACTTATACCAATTATTGAATATTAGCAATATTAATTATTATTTTAACACTTTTTATAAATAATTGATAAAAACACAAATATGGACAGACGTTTTGAACATCCACTGCACAAATTTACTTCAAATGCATTTATTATTTCCTATGATTAAAAGGACTTCTCTTCACGATCGAGCATGGGTTTATAAGGGGTGTGGGGGTATATGTTCCCCGACTCTGACATTACGCTAATATAGCAGCCTGTACATATTAAGCTATTTGGTTAAAGTGCGATAAGTTTTGAATTTGAGCACGTAATGCTCAGATTTATAAAATCTTACCGGACGAATCCGTGCCATACTTTCATATACCACGCTCTATTAACTGCATACTGTTCACCTAGCCCTAATCTGACAGGTCGACTTGCGTAAAACCAGTGGAATAACTATTCAGATATTATTCAAAAAATATATATTTTTAGCGTACAAACTAAAAATTAAATGAATTTAAGTAAAGTGTTTCTAGAATACATAAGCCACAGACGAACTTTTCATAGTCATAGGAGACGATGACTCGTCATAAAAGAAAAGTGGCTAATTCGGCTTATGTAAAGTCGTCTTATTAACTTATCGTACACATTATTTACAGCACGTGTTAAGGACCCGCCTACCACGTGATTCAACTGCGTTGTAATGTGCGGGGAAGTATTTTTTTTACTCAACTATTTCACATTTGCCCGAAAAGAAAAAACACTTCGAACAAGAACGGAATGTTATTAAGAGCAAATCGTAATTTTATATTCGTGTGATATAGTGTAGTTTTGTAGACGATACTTGCGAGTACATTTTCTTCTTACAAAAAAATTAGCATAACCAGTTTTCCCATAATGCCACTTCAAATTCAAAATGTGCAGGTTTTTAGTTCTTAAAAGCCTCAAAAACCAATTAATATAAATAAATTTAAAAATTCACACTGAAACTACATGTCACAGGCTTCTGCTTAACATGTTTTAAAATCCATTACAAAATGTTTTTAAATATTTCTGAAATTTAATTATTTGTCTTTTTAATATATTTTTAATACAAAATTTTCCGAGATAACTTTCACGTAACTGGGTTGGCTAAATTTTATGTTTTTTAAGTCGTTGAAAAATTCCAATATACACAATAGTGCCTGGTGGGCGGCGGCTAACCAAAAGAAGTTCGGCTACGTCATAAATGTGTTAGCCAATACGAACGCATTTCAATGTTTTTCATCAGCGTTAGAAAATATTCTTGCAGAGCTATTGCTTTGCCTGGATGCATTTAGTGTCGAAATAATTCGGACTAATAAGGTAAATATTAAAAAATATTTCTAAGCATTATCCTTATTTATCTTAAGACACGCAAACATCAAGCGACATTTCCAAAGTAGTCCAGGATTTTACCTCAAGTAAATTCCAAGAAACATGACATTTGGTACGCATATGCAATCAATAGACCTTAAAAATATATCAAAAGCCCCCATAATTCCAAGTTGTGCCTCGACCGCCATCTTGAAAAATGTCTGCCAGTTTCGAGTTTTTTGAATGTATAATTGCATCCAGGCATTGTTTTTAAAAATGATCTTAGTAAAATTTTTTTAACATTTTACGTAATACGTAATAAAATACGGAAATGTAAGAAAAATCCTCACAATAATCGGCATTAGTTTTACCTGTGAGATCCTCTTAGCATATATGCAAATACTATATGCTATTCTGGATACTATACGAAGACAAGGGCTTGAGAAATAGTGATTTCAAAGCGACAAATAGTTTTTAATTAACAATTTCTGAAAAATTGAAATGACATGACGATTACAAAACAATCAGGAGCCATGGCTCATAACACCCGGAGAACGAAATAAGTGTCTTCGTCTGACTGGTCATCAAAAGCAGGGGAATTCTTACAGTCAAATCCCTGGCAATGTTCACTTATAGATGAGCACTGAAGACCAGCTCTTTGCACTCACATTGTTTACTGCAGTCCTTTTTTTGCAGTTGTACAATATCAGCGTCAGGAGATTATGTAGAGCTGGCTCTAACGTAGTGGCAACTAGCAGAAGATGGTCCTTTATTAGTTTCCATCCCCAACCTGTAGGTACTAACTGATTTCCAAGCCATTATTGCACTTGTAAATACACACGATAAAAATGTTGGGTGGATGCAGCGTAGGTAGGTGGAAGGGTAGCAAGGTCAAAGTTTGCCTGCACAGACAGTTTACCTATACTGCGCGGCTATAAGCAAAGTATCTTTGCTGGTTCAAAGAACTGTTGACTTTTGCACCATACGGTATAAGTTCTTTAGAAATTTTTCTCCTACTGCTTCAAAGGTCTTCTCAAATTCACTTCAAACAAAGCTCTCAGTTCTGCATTTTGCTGGATGTAGTAACACATCCAGTTGCTGCATGGAGGAGTAGAAGAACATTACACATATCACCTAACAGTAATTTATGTTTGTGTATGTCGAAATACGTAGCATATGTATTTCCTTTTGATGGTCGCATGGACCATACATAATGCGTGATTGTGGCGAGTGTAGTCAAAAGAACTAACAAATCTATGTATTGGCCAACAACTATCGCGCAGAAACGTTTTCTTGCTTTTCGTAGTCCTGTTACAATTGAGACATTGGCATCAGCTTCTGCTTGAACAACATTAATGTTAACTTTAGTTATATGAGCTGTCAGAGCATTAATAAATGCAATTTTGTTGTGCACATTCCTAATAAAGTATTGTGAAGTTGTTGTATTCATATGTTCCCCAAATTGTATGTGTACTGATGTTTTCCTCTGGGTCATCTCCAGATTGTTCGGATTTGAATATCTTAACAATAGAGGACTTATTTCCCTTTCGCAGTGTCATTGCATCAAACTAGGAAATAGGTTGAGGTGCCAACTCATATTCAAAGTATGCTTTCAGCTCCTCAGGTCCTGTAGCAACACACATTATGCGATTGAAATTTGTTGTGAATTAACAGCAATTACTTCATCTCGTATTTTGATTCCTGGTGTGATGGTAGCTGGTGAAACTACCTTATCTTTCCAACGCAAATGCACATCAGCAAAATTGTTTCCTATTTTTTCTCCGTGGGTTGGATTCCTACCAGCAAAGCATTGTCGCATGTCACTGTGTCGTCAAAAACTCGTCAAGCAGAAGTACGTACTAGATTATCTGATGATCTGATGAATGGGTTGTGTTGCTCTAACCACTCTTTGTATAGTATTATGTCGTGTAAATCTCTGGCTTGTCTTGTGGGTCCCACGACAACATGTTGGCCAGTGGTTGCAACTCTCTTGCCAGTGAAGACTTCGAGTGCTTCTGTCACATCTGCACATGCTGGTGCTGCCAATATCCATAGTGATAGAGTGTTTCCTGTTAAACCACGACAGCGTGTAAGCCCCCTTCCCCCCCCCCCAATACTTTTCAGTGATCGCATTAGTACTTGTTAAATACACATATTGATAGATATACCAGACCAAAATCTGCTGCTTCTTCTGATTATGAAGTACCCATGTGTCATGAACTTAACATACTCTTACTCTGGCATTTGGCATTTAAAATCTGTAATTTTCTGAGTATACAAAGACGTCAATATCTGAAATAAAACAAAAACTAATATGTTCTCACCAACTATAGGGTATTACATTTCTTGTTAGGAACTTCATTGACAAAGTGAGGTTTATGACTTCCAACTTCTTTATTTTAAAAGATTCATATGTTTCACTAATATATAAACTATAGTAAAATTTATAATATACAATTTAAGCATAAAACATTTTTTTTTCAGCATTGCGTGGATTCAGCTGTACAATGAAAAAAACTTCAAATTTGCTGACATTTTACAAGATGGCGTCCGAAGCACAACTTGGAATTATGGGGACTCTTGATGCATTGCTAAGCGCTGTTAATTAAACATCTATGCCAAATTTCAATATTCTTGGAATTACTTCCAGATTGTCAAATTTTTTTTTACTTTTATTTACTGGACTAAAAAAAGGTTAGATGTTTTCTTGTCGTTTGCCGCTACGCGCGCGGAAAGATACGAAATGGATGAAAATGTAACTTTAGCAGGGATTTTTTGAATGCTCATTTTATTCCGAGCCACTAAACTTATACGGTTTCTTAACTTAAGTTCTGTCCGACTGATTCCCTCTTACCCATTCTCTCTCTCTCTCTCTCTCTCTCTCTCTCTCTCTCTCTCAACCTCTCCCAAGGTCTAGTAAGCTTTTCGAATACCTCTTGAAATGACCAAATTATTAATATAATTGAAATTAATAAACCATATAAGGTTGCGTCCAGGACAACTGCAGCATAAACATATTGTTAGTTTCAAAACGTTGCATGCTATTGCGTATTAATTTGTTAGTTTAATAATAGTATGCGCTTATGTAGGAGTTATAGTTAACACTCTACAATGTTAGGAAAATTGCCTTTCAATTTGATTTTGCATAAGGAATATTGTCACGAAGTTTGTCGAGCGAATTAAGCCCCAACATGTAAATCATATAGATACGAACTTAATAAGTAGGGTAAGAATTCCATTGCCACAGTGGGCGATGTCTGTGTGACGATGTTGCATGAACGAATGTTGTGGTACTCGTGGATGTGTTTAAGGCTATGCTCGTTTAGTATAACTTTAGGATATTTAAGCATATATGCCGCCCATCATTAAACTCTCGGTCTAAATGTAGCCTATGTATTGTCACCCACAAATTATTATCTGATATTAATTTTTATGTACACACAGAGAAGACATACAAAGATAACGCTAATGTTGATCAAAAATAAAAAATAATAATTAGACCTATAAATACTAATATCCCAGAAAAGTTTAATATTGTGGTATTGTAATCTGGGGTAACTAGTAGATAGTATAATAATGTTACACACTTGGCAACACTGTAGTCGAGAGGGTTGCAGGAGAATGGTGCGGGAGTGAAGCATGGTGAGGGAAGGGAGGGTTGACTATATCCTTGCTGGAGCTCTGCGGCCTCTTGTAATGCCTCGGATGCCAAAGTTTACAACCCACGAGACGGTTAATGCACCCAGCTAACCCCGCAAGTTGGAGATTTTCCCTCTTCCCGCAACCCCTTCCTCGCCAACGTCCGTGGAGACGCCATATCCCCGACGACATCTGGGTTGAATTGGTCCGGCTTGCTCCGAAGCCAACGTCGCGATACAACCGCTGTCGTCTTAGTCGAGAACTCCAGTAACGTCTGACAAGCCAATGTGGAACTTCCCGCATACTATAAATAGAGACAAGAAAAATTCGCGTGTTCACTGACCTGTAGGCTAGTCTGGAAGAATATATGTGAACTGAAGCAGACATCTGCACATTAGCTGATTGCTGTTAAAGTGAGGTGTGTGTTAGTTACGTTTACATGATTGGCTCAAAGACTTCCAGGAGGTGTCAAATAAGTCAAAGACCTTGCGAAAGTGACGCAAACTTACAGTTGATGGAATTCTAGCTTGTGCACAATTGAAAACGTGAATTTTTCAGGCCTCTAAACTATAAAACACCACAACTTCACCCCACCATTTACAAATATTACATTGATAGAATCTAACAGTACGACATCATTTACAGTTTTGAATGTGACTGACGTACATTTTTCACCTTTAAACTTTCAAATAGTGTTTTTTTTTTTTAACCAAAAATGCTTATTTGTTCACAGTCTTAAGGACTCTGCCTACCTCAGAGCTCCGGCGGCAGCAAGGATAGGGCGTTACAGGTTAAATTATATTTCTAAATATCTCAGTCACTTTCAAACCTACATATATACCACCACTGACTTTTTTGTTCAGTACGATACGGCCCACACTGCCACGGCATCTTTTAGCAAGTTACACTCTAAATCTGAATTAGTGAATATTCACTGATTCACGTTGATGGATGGAGCAGTTTCAACAAATTGAATCAGTGAAAATACGCACTGTTTAATTAGTGAATATTAGCTCATTTCCTTCAAGAGTGCCAAAATCTCACAAGTAAATAAGTGAATATTCTCAGTTTTTTCAATTGTTTTCAAAGAACAGTTTATACTTATTGAATCAGTGAAAAATTACTATAAAATCTGTGGACATTCACTAATTAACTTGTGGAATCAATTAATAGTCACAGATTTCACAGTGGTTTCCCACTGATTCAATTTGTTTAAACTGCTTCATCAAACGGCGTGAATCAGTGAATATTCACTAATTCAGATTTAGAGTGTATATCAATACCCTGAAAACTGTTATCAAACAAGTGTTTTCGTGCCGATTAAACACTCGAAACCCCGTACTCATAAAATTATTTTCGCATTTTCGTTTACGTTGGAGTATTCTCCTCTTCTCAATGCAGAAAATGGTTTCTATCCAAAAGCGATATCTCAAAGGGTGACAGAGCTACACGGAATTTAGTGTAACATGTAAAACCCTATCCTTGATCCCGCCGCGCTCCGAGGTAGAAGCCTTAAGGAAGTTTAAAAAAAAAAACGCTCTAATATATCCTAAACAGGGCCATGAACTTTTCGCGAAAAGAATTTTGCCCCAGTTTGTTTCAGTATCTCATTTGCTCATCTGCATTTCTGCTTCATGGCCAGTGATTGGATGTTAAAACTCTCACAAGTCTCGACGTTCTACGTGCAAACCACAGACGTGTTGTGTTGCAGTAACCGTATTGTGATTGGCACGGTCAATTGAGAGACGTCACTTCGCAATGATACGGTACCAATGACCATTAAACTTAGCTGCATGTGTGCAAATAAGCTGGGGCAAAATTATTTTCGCGAAAAGTTTATGGCCCCAATGATAAAGCAAAACGGGTCTCATCGAGACGAATTAAAAGTTAAGCGGTGGTATTAGGCCGAGGCGGCAGAGTAGTCAGACTATTCGCCTCCCACCTATGGCGATTCGAGTTCGACTCCCGGCGGGATCGGTCCACGGATTTTTGCATGTGGGTATCGTGCCGCACGATGTCACAACTGACATTTGCTTTCATTGTTATCAAACTTTAGTCACAGCCACTGGATACGTGTGATTCGTTTTCAGACAACTGCATAATCATCCACGCAAGTTTCAAGCCGCTACACTGATTTGTAAAATACCGAGGCACGAAAGACTCTCGCGAATTTTCCACTTTCTCAAACATGTGTATTCCTCCCGATGAGTTACAAGCGAACAAGAATGTTCTGTACAAATACCGTCAGGGAAGATGAATATTTTGGGTTATGCCTGCGTTTTGTCGTCGTTCTGGGCAATCCCCATGCTGTTTGATAAAGAAGGAGCTGTGTTAGACACGTGGTCATAAAGTGAGAGAGTGTTTTTTTACTATTATTATTAATTTTAATCGTATGATCGCGACGAGTGTTACCCGAATAGCTGCGCGGCGCGGGAACACGGGCGATAATTATAGGCGCGCGTCCCGCGGTTTGACAAACTCCTCCGACGAGGGCGTAAGTAAGCTCGCTGCATCAAGATTGTATGGCCTTATGTGGGGAAGGGGAAGGGGGGACGTGTTTACGATGTCGCGACGAGGCGCGGGGGTCGGGCCGGTGATGTGTGAGCGGATGTCTTGGACCGAGCTCGCGACCCTCAGGACAAGCTCCCGCGGGCAAGTGATGAAGCCGCTGCCCCTGTGGCGACGTCGTCGGCTCGAGTGCAACAAGCGCCTATCTCCCGCCAAATGCCTCCAGTAGTCGTGTTCCAAGGCAAACTCTATTACAATGCAACTATGTGAGGCTCAAAACTGACGGAGCAGTAAGGTCGACCTTGAAGCGCACATCAAATGCCGCGTCGCCTCAACGAGCCAAGCGCTGAACTAGCGTGCAAGCTTCCCGCCGAACGGTTTTTGCTATGGGACACTAAGCGGTGATCATATAATTTTATTGGTGGAAAGTCTGCAACTAAGTTCAGTGCTGAGTTTCACATACATCCGGTTAGTACATTTCGAAGTACGGGAGTCTGAAGAGGCCGTTTTCAGCCATGTTGGAGGGCTGAGAAATAGTCTTTTTAATTAGCGTGGCGTCCTAACTATTAGGTTCCGACCTTGTCTGAAGTTTATTTTATTTTCGTACGTTGGCACAATTGGAACACGAGGAATATTTTCGTAGAAAAAACCTGTTGACGAACACATTGCAGCGCATTTCAAGCGTTGGGTAGGCCGCCACCTTAAGAGCAATTTATAGAAAGCGCTAGATGTTGCGTTTGAGGTACGGAAATAGGCAGTCGATACGAACTATACTAGCTCGGGCGTCAACAATCGTATCGCCTTTATGCGCTGAGCGCGAAAATGGAGTGTAGTGTTTAAGAGGGGTGTTAGACAATTTTATTGTATTTTCAGTTTTCGAGCCATAACATTTATTCAAGTGGTATTATCTAAATTTTCTCTTCGACAAAGCATAGGATATATTCTGGGTAAAGTGCTTGACATAAATAACAATGGAATCTTTCATTAATTTGTCCTGTAGAATCATTCCAAGGGAATTACAGGTTAACTTTCAAAAATTCTCTCGCAATAATTTTGTATGACAAATTAATGGAAGATTACATTTTTATTTATGTCAAGCCGTTTACCAAGACCTTTAAGCGGTGACCTTACTTTTTTTATTTACGGAAAGTGCGTAGTAAAGTCCATCGCGTATGTTTTTACAATCTCAGTTGGTATTTTTTTTTTTTTTTTTTTACGTGACAGAAACCTAGAAAAGCCATTGTTGGCCACTTGAGATGCCCAGAAACCAATTTTCTAAGCATGAATCTAGAATACAAATATAAGGAAGCATAGTTTTTAATGTGTTTTCTTATCGTAGATAAATATATCGTACACACGTTTCGTAGTATTTCTTTAAACACTTGCTCCTGACAGTCTGAAACGAGGATCATGCGCCAGCTATATAAGACTCTTAAGGTTGTTCAAGTGGGGAAAAACTTCAATTTTATATTTGTATGAAATAGTGTTAGTTTTCTACACATTACTTGAGAGTACATATACTTCTAACGAAAAAGAATTAGCTCAGCTAGTTTTCTCGTAGTGGCAATTCAAAGTCAAAATTTGCATGTTTTTACTTCATACAAAACTTGAAAACCAGTTAACATAATGAAATAGAAAAAATCACATCAAAACTATGTGTCACTGTCTATGGCTTGTAGCATATAAAACACATAACAAAAACTTTTTATGTTAAATAAAAAATTTCAAAATTTGAAATTTTTTATGTTACTTTTAGAAATTTATTTTAAACACAAAAATATTTTATAATGGGTTTTTATGTGCTTCAAGCCGTAGACAGTGACGTGTAGTTTTGATGTGATATTTTTCCATTTCATTATATTTACTGGTTTTCAAGTTATGCATGAAGTAAAAATATGCAAATTTTGACTTTGAAGTGCCACTACGAGAAAACTGGCTGAGCTATTTTTTTTTCGTTAGAGGTAAATGTACTCTTAAGTAATGTGTATAAAACTAGCCCTATTTCATACAAATATAAAACTATGATTTTCCCCCACTTGAACGCCCTTAAAGGATACGGAAAACTAAGATGTCAAGCGAACGACTGGAATTCTCAATTGTCGATGAACTGAATTACTTACCATAATTTGACAAAACCTTTTAGCCAAGTAGATAATTTATTATTGGGTGTCTGTTTAAATGTACGTTTTGCTTTAAAAATAATTTTACTACATGAAAACCTCTTGTGCAGGGATTTCGGACGTTAAAATTATTTTCAAATCAAAACGCAAGAGTTTTTCAAATTCGTATTTTACAGAGCCCTCGACATTAATAATTCAGTAATTATAAACATTTTAATTTTTTGTATATTTTGTAGTTTGAAGCCCTTAACTTTTCTAAAAATTGTCTCCACTCTGAAGCAAAGTGTGCTACCGCCTAAGTGCTGTATAAAACACGTCAAGTAATATAACATCTACTCGGCAAAAAAAGTTTCATCGAATTATGAAGAGTTGTTAAGATTTTATGGACGATTGAGAATTCCAGTCGTTCGCTCGACATCTTACCTTTCCAAACCCCTTAAGGCTCGGTTTCAGTCGCCATATTGAATTTAATAATTTTGTCTTTTTTTTTTTTTTTAATCTAATAAGAAAAATGTTAAATACGCGGTTATACCTCAAATTATGTTTACGTTTCGTTACAGTACAGACCATGCGATTTAGCTATCAACATACAATTACACCGCAATGTATATGACAAATTATTTTATATTCATAATTTACCCGACAAATTGCGACCCAAATGTACATTACTAGCTCTATTTCCATGCTTGTATTGTAGCTCAAGGTAAATATAATCTGCGGTATTGTCGCCGATTTAACAATTTTCTTCTCAGAATTCCAATAAAAAGCTAAAAAATAATAAAATTCAATATGGTGACTGAAAACGAGCCTCAATTTACCCGCCAGTCACATCCTATCAAAAGAGATGTATAACGAGGTAAGTTGCTGAAACCTAGGTCTATTACGGGAGAATCCTCTCTTCGACTCTTGTACATTACTGGCTCGAGAGTCTGCCAATCTAATGATTCAACATAACTCAGAGTAGTGTATGCTCATTGCTAGAGCCACAAGTTTGTCACGGAAAGATATTTGCATCATTTTGTGACAATGTCTTTTGTGGACATCTGCAGCTCTACTTCATGTTTATTGGCAGTCGGCCTTTGCCCAGACAGATACGTCGCTATTTTGACTGCACCAATCAGGATAAGGCTGTTGTTAGACCATACCAGCAGAACGCCAAGACAAGTGTGAGCCAAAACATCCAATCACTGACCTTCTGTAGATGTCCATATAAGGCATTGAAACCAAATGATGCAAAAATCTTTTTGCTACAAAATCGTGGCTATAGGCATTGCTAACAGCGCATTCTTTGGAACACTGCAGGCTTCGCCAGTGGTCCACATCACTGTAACAAATTACTTGTACATTTACAAGACCAACGTATGTGAGTGTTAAGGCCATGCTAGGTAGGTTTTTATTCGCACTGCAAGAAAAAAAATATTTTTATGCAGCTAAAAAACTATTTATTTTGTAGTTACTACAAAATCATTTTGCTGTCACCGGTAAGATAATATGGTCACCAAAAAATTGTTTTGTGTTTACTGTAAAATAATTTTGCAGAGAAGACTTCCTACAAAAATTTTCTTTCGGTGTTGTTAAAAAAAAATTCAAATAATTTTTAAAGGAAGGCTCTGAAAAAAAAAATTCAAGACTGAGAGAAGTCATATGATACACATTTCTACGCAGGCGTTTTGTACAATAATTCACCATTCGTTCCCAAGTATTATTTCGCTTCATTTTAGATTATCTCATTAAAAATTGGTGATAGTTTAAATGCAAAATTTTGTAAAATTATTAAGTTTGCTGTCAAAAAATTAGGTAAAAATTTCGATATATTTGTGCCAAAACAATGTGGGGGTTTTTGGATATGAATACTTTTTGCTTTAAAAATACCTACAGAATCTACCGGGAGGAAAGGACAATACATATTCTGGAAGGTGATAGAACCGATCAATGTGATCAAAACATTTCATATGAACATGAGGTCAATATGGGACGGTTGTCGAGATAGCCCATTTGAACGTTAACATTCATAAGCTCTAAAATTACCGTAACTGATTTCTTTGCAGTTATATTCCTCTTTCAGTTACAAAGAAATTGGAATACATAATTAATAACACAGTGTTTTTTTTCATTACCTGATAACTCTGAAAAGGCAAGATCATATTCATGGTTGAAACTAATATATGACTACAGTAATTATGTCATAAATATTTATCAGATCTATGGATTTAAGATGTTTATATCAAGATAATGTATTTTGCTATAACACGATAATGATTCATTTAATATGAGTTTATAATGAAGCTAACAATACAATAAACTAGTAATTACAGCTCAGCTCGTGATATCCTACCTGAAGAGCCCTATTAAGCAGGCGCTAGATGCCGCACCTGAGGTACGTAGACAGGCCGGCGGTAAGGTCCACATTGGCTCGGGTGTAAACAGCCGTATCGCCTTTATGCGCGGGGCGCGAAAAAGGCGTGCAGTTTTTCGGTCGTTAGCTTTTTACTATGGGACTTTCAGCGGTGAACCTATTTTTTTATTTACGGAAAGTGCGAAATAAAGTCCAGTGCGTGCGTGCTTCTCTAATTTGGTTCTACGATTTCAGTTGGCATTTTTCATATGACGGCACTCTGAAAAAGCCTATTTTGGCCATTTTGAGTTGCCTCGAAATCATGTTCCGAAGCATGATGTCTAAAAACAAATATAGAGAAGCATAATTTAAGAAAGTGCCATATTTTCTTAGATGAAGATATCGAACGCACGTTTAATAGTATACTTAAAAAAAAAAAACTTTCTCCTAACACTTTGCAACACAGAGCATGCGTCAGCTGTGTATGCTTATCTGGGAGTCCTGGGTCTATCAAGGATAGGAAATTATATATATTAAATTGTATTTGACGAAGTCAGTAATTTTTCACGAGATCGCTCACGGGCAAAACCATTTTCTGCATTGCGAAGAGGAAAATATTTATACGTCATTAAAATGTGCCAAAATGATTGTTATTATTATTATCGTCATCATTATCATTGTCATTATGTCTTTCAATTTTTTTTTTCAAAATAAAAAAACGTATTTGCTCACATTTTTTAGGGCACTGAATAAAAAACAGTTTAAATGATCCCATTGCAATATGATACGCACCGAGATGAACAGAAAATTCATTGGTGAGGTATGTGTAGGAACGACAGGTTTTTGAAACCTGCCGAAAATAGTGTAACATGAAATCCCTATGCTCCATTGTGAGGATGAGAATTCAAGGACGAGGAATGCGAGAGTGTCCTGAGAAGTAAAGTTGGACAATGGTAATGTCCACCAAGTTCCGCGCACTCGTAAATAAGGAGCGACTCCGCGGGAAATCAAATCCAATCACATGTATCTTGAGGAGTTGTGGATGCGATAAAACGACGAAACATTACCGATGCACCAAATCAAATTTAAATAATTTTTCGGTGACGTATCAATGAAGAAATCAGTAATCGACAGATTGATAATACATCTAAGAACACCTCGAGTAAGAATGATTATCCCTTTCACTTGTATCCCATAAACTAAGTGCAGTAATTTTTCCCTTTTGACCACAGTACGCAAGAAAAAACATATTGCATTATTACCTAAATTAATTTTATCTAGTGCTACCCAGCAATTTAAAATTCATAGTCAATAAGTGTTTTAATCACTGACATTTTCACGACTTTTTAAAACATCATTTTAAATTAGATTATTTGTGCATGTTTTGTAACAAATAATGCAACAATAATAGTAGTGGTACATGTATAAAGCACCAGAACATCAACAAGAGCTTGTGAATACATTTTGCTATGATATAAGGATAATGTCTGCATAATTACACTGCACTCGACTGAGCAATGTGCAGACCTCATTTTGAAGTAGTACATTCTTAGATACGTTAATTTTAAATTTAAAATAAGATACGTCTGTTAATAATTTGTAACAGTGCAAAAAATGGTGGGCTTTTATTAACGATTTTCAAGTATCGAATCAAAGCATTCTTATTTTTCTTCGAAAGGTAATTTAAACCTTATTTAGTTGTACCTGTTTAAAAAACATCCTACACTGAAATCGTCTAAGTGCTAACCCATTATAATAAGTACCTTGATTGTAGGAATAAATGTTAATTTATTTTCAATTACTTTCTATCGAATTAGAGTAAAGAAGTTATAAATACTGTATCTACATAACTTCAATTAATAATTTTATTTTTATTAAAAGTGCTTATATTATCTTAAATATATTTACGTTAATTTTTAAAACATAACAGCTCAAAGAGGATTTACTCGCAAAATGTTATTCCCTGAACCATCCATAACAGAAATGGGTATTTTACGTAGTCAACAATAAACACTCCACAATTGCATTTTATAAAATCGTTTAAATTGTAATTCCAGCAAATGGTGTTTCAGTGCTAAAAAATAAAAGAAGCCTCCATTCGTAACAGTTTTAAATTTTACTATTCTGAGAATACCCATATTATTAGCAAAATATTAATAATTATTAATTAGCTCTGCACTGTTGGCTATTCTATAAGCAGCCGCATTTCAAATTAATGTATATAACATTGGTTCATCACTTATCACAAAGTTAACATACGTCGTAGTAAAATTATTTCTACTGCATGTTAGAAAGAAAATGTGTTTTCTTTTGGAAGAGTTTGGCACAAAAAATTTCTGGCATTAGTTTCGCTGCTATAGCTAAAGGACCAGAAAAATAATAAACTATAGTAAAATCAAATTTAAATAGGCTTGGAAATTACAGAAGTCATTTAGCTTAATTATAAAGTAAAAAATATTAGAATTTATTGATATGTGGACATTCGCCATTGCTCACAAAAAACACACAAAAAAGCACAGAAAACTAAGAAAAATAATAACAGAGGAATCACGTCCGTTTTTTTGTATTTTGTCACTTTGTCTTTCAATACAAGTTCGGTCAACAAAACATGAGCAATGGCGTACGTCCACAAACCAATAAATTCCAATTGTAAACTCCCATTGCAAAAACCATTTTAAAATCTCAAACTGAAAATAATCCAATTTCGCGTTTAAAATTGTCAACTTCATGTAACTCTATATTCAGAAAAGCTCTGTGATAGGCAAGTTTGCACCCCATATCGATACCAGCGCTCAAGCGGCAGACATTTTCCCTGCGCCAAACTTTTAACATTTCCTGTGGTTGAATTAACCTTAGTTCTAGTAACCTCTCTTTCAAATCAGAGACTGTGCTGGCTTGACAAAGAGAACACTGTGGGTATTAAAAATCTCATTTGACACCCAGGAACGTGTACAGAGCCGACCCTCAGTCAGGGTAAGAGAGAGAGAGAGAGAGAGAGAGAGAGAGAGAGACAAGAGACTCCCGCAATGTTGGTAGCCATGTTAGCAAGCCTACATCATGGCCTCCGGCTGCTGTGAAGCTCACGATCCAGGCTAGCCACAACCGTGCTTGCTAAGAGGAACCCTTGTAATTGTTTCAGTAAATTTCTACTGGAGAAGGGATCTTGCCAGAGAAGAGGGGGTGTTTCAGGCAAGTTCCGAGCGATAGAACGACTGAGCGAGCGAGAGGGAAACATATTACATTTGTTGCCTGCTTTCGGAATCTTGAGATTAACTCCACCCCCCTTTCACACCGTGTGCCCTCACCCCTCAACCTTCCTTAACCCACGCCCCTTCTCTCTCTCCGGCACGTAACCAACCCCCTTCCCAGGACGACCGGAGAACAGTTCCCGAACAATATCTTTACTTCACCCCAGACTGCACCACCCCGACGGCTCCACCTTAATTAGGAGAGTCTCATATGCTAATAGCTGATGAAAGTTTAATTTTCGCCTTGCTTGTGGCGCCGTAATTAGAAGCAAGAGGTAGGAGTGCAAACACTATGTAGGAGGGGCAGCAGGGGAGGGTAGATCAGGGCTTTCGCAAAGGACCCCCCTCCCTCACACCTTTCCAACCCTTACCGTGGTGGCCGTGTGCGCCTCTGCCGAAATTACTCCTCGCGCTCTAGGAAGCTTTGTTCTACAAGGCACGGCTCCTTCGCCCGCACTAATTATCCTGGCCCCCTTCGCTTGTAATAGCGACGCCGCCATAAGGAGTGCTAAAACATAAAACGACAAGATTACGACTATTAGCTGCGGTGTTCGTCCCTCTCTCTCTCTCGCTCTCTCTCTCTCTTCGTCGACTGCTCGGCCGTGCAAATTTGCCGCCCTGGCTTGCGTGGGGTCCTTCCTAGCCCTTACGCATGTGCGCACAAATCCAGCCGACTTTATGTAGCTACATCACCATCCGTGCAGTGTTGCCGGGTCTAGCATCATTTGACATGTCACGGAGAAAGGCATGAAAATTTGGTGTTATTCATAAAATCTTCACCGAAAGACATTTATCGTTAACGGTACAATACTTATGTTAAAATAGTGACAGCAATCCAGTTCGGTTGTAGGTATACTATCTAGATTCTGTTCTGTAGAAGGAGCAAAGAACAGTTATACAGAACATGTTGTTTCTTCTACGGTACAGATTATTACAGGAACAATCTAAATAGTACCTACAACCGAACTGGATTGCTGTCACTATTTTAAGAAAAGTATTGTACAGTTAACAATACATTTATTTCAGCGTTGATATTTTATCAAATTACCAATTTGTGAAGCCCTATACACAACCGAATACAATACTTTAGCTTTAAAATTTGCGTTCCTGTAACTTTTAATATTTTATCAATACACAATAAAAATGTTAAGATAAACTAACAGTGGCTTAAATACAAAGAAGATCTCTCAGAAAACCCGGCGTCCAACATCAGCGTCCGCAACGTTCCCCACATTCAAAAATCCGGGTCTGGACCAGCCGGGAATCTAGCCCGGATAGGTTTAACCCATCTTAACCACCGAGGCACACCTTCTCCCTTGCCCGGAATTAGTGAATGTCTTTAATTACGCTACTATTAATACGCAAGTCAACAAAATACAAAATAATCAATCAGCATTTCATGTATTAATTATGGACTTAAATAATGTGTGTTATTAAAATGCTGAAAAGGCCTTTGTTGTTACGTCAATCCCTTAACGATATTTATAAAGTGTAAATATTTTCCTGGCACAACACATTACCCCAGGCCATAGGTCCCATTCGTTGCAGATGTTACCAAATAGCAGATAACCTTCCGGCCAAGGTAATCCAGCCCTCTGATTTTTTTTTTTTTTTTTTTTTTTTTTAAATCCGGCTACGTTCAAACACAGAGTTAAATCCCTTTTGCACAATACAATTTTGCTTCAATTTTATTTCAAATTCATTGAGTGGCCATTTTGTTTTTCAATTTATTGAGTGTTTTGAATTTCATCAAAGATTTATGTTTCGAACATGTTTGAAATTTTTTTAATTAAAATATTTAAGAACAGGGAAGAGGTTTTTCTAACATAATTATTTAAATAACTTATTAATTGATTTCTGTATGCAAATTAAAACATATTAAAATTACATGCAAGTATTATATATTTTAAATAATATATACAAAAATACTAAGACTTTTGTATTGGCTAATCCAAACATTTCTGTGTCGTGGAGGAATATTAGATGATTGTAAAATAGCTGCATTATTTATTTAGCACTTCATTCGTATTTTAATAGCGCGATAACTTTTCAAGTGGTACTTTCGATGTTTATTGAACAAATTTCATGAATCGCCGTGCCATTGAATAAACTGAATTCAACAAATTTAATTCAAAAATTATTTGCCCATACCTAGTGGTTTATTTAAAGTAAGTATTGTTGGAATGTGTGCATTAGCCTATTTTTTTAATACTCTGTATAAATGTCCAAATTAGAAAATTAATTACTTTGAACGGTTTCATATGCCGTAACAGAACTAGCATAAAATTGGTTGCGACATCAGAAATTCTATCAGTATACATTTTATGCTATAATTTAGTTATATTTTCGTAATTAGACTGTCTCGTTCGTCGACAACAATGTAGCCTTTCTGCGTGGGGCGCGGAAACGTCGTGCAGCATACTTTGGTCGTTGGCATTTTACTGTGGCACTTTAAGTGGTGACCGTACTTTTGTATTTACGGAAAGTGCGTTGTTAAGTCCAGCGCGTACTTCTCTATTTTCGTGGTACGATTCAAGTAGTTTTATTATTATTATTATTATTATTATTATTATTATAAAAGAAGACAGATAGAACTGAGACATACTTAATCAACTTTAAATAAGGTTGATTAAGTGTGGCTCAGTTCTATCTGTCTTCTTTTAAATGTCTTGCTGCATGGTGTCCTGTCAGTGTGTGTTGTACTTGTCTAGCCCTTGTTTTGTATGTCTGTATTTATTTGTATGTCCTTTGTTAATAGTATATCCAGTGTTTCTGTATTTGTATCTGTCATTTGTTTAGTGTGAGCCTGTTATTGGGCGCAAGACTGTTGGATGGCACTTTAAACATAATAAATAAACAAAATATTATTATTATTGTTATTGTTATTTTGAGTTTCCCCGAAACAATATTTATAATTAGAGCCACGATTTTATGGCGAAAAGATTTTTGCAACATTTGGTTTCGATGCGTCATGTGCACACCTGCAGCTCTGCTACTTCGTCTGTGATTGGATGATTTTACTCTCACTGGCCTTGGCAAATTATAGACGTACGGAGTCACAATAATCTTATTCTGATTGGTGCAGTCAAATGAGAAACGTGTCTGAACGAAGACACGCTGCCAATAACCTTGAAACAGAACTGCCGATGTGCACGTG
>PNEQ01042501.1:0-27409 GCA_003012365.1 Medauroidea extradentata | reverse complement strand
TCAATAATGTGAACAAGTAAATGAACCATTTTATGTAAATGAATGTAAATAGTGACAAGAAATTAAGCAATGATTTAATAAATACGGTTCTGGCCGGAATTGTTGTCCTCGAGAGGCGGGGCCATCGGGTGTAAGCTGACTCCTGATTGGCCCAAAGGGAACCGGAGCTTGCTGGCCAAGTGACGGGGGGTTTTTGGCGAAAATCAGGAGAGAAGCGAGCCGGCGTCGGTCCGGGACGGACGTTGTCAAGCGAGGAGGTCGTCGGCGAATCGCGGCGACGGTAGGGCAGAGTGCCACCGTCAGGCGTCGAAGCTAGGCGTTCAGACGCTCAGTATTGTGGGCCGAGGTGCCATCATTGTCGTTGTTTTGGGCGTCGGGACGCCATTAAGTGTTCACCGAGTCACAAAGTACGTCGGGCCGAGACACCTCTGGTTAGTAAGTGGAGAGAGACGGTGATTGCGCGGCATTTAATATTCCAATTAGTTTCCGGGGCTCCGTGCGCGCGACCGTATTGCTTAAGAGCCATACCGACGAATCGACATAAGTATCGGTCCGCCCCGAGAGGACAGCAACGACGTGCTACCCGGACAAAAAGACTTGCAACTCTTTCATTACCTAGTAATATAGTATCCAGAACTTGCACACAGCAACAATAGACGACGAATCACCCGCAGAAACAGATAAAAAATTAATATATATTTAAAGAAATAAAACAAACCGAACGTCGTAAGTTATAGATTAATGCTTTCAGCGTTGAATTATGTACCACGCCCTCTTAAGGGGCCTCCCTAGATAGGCGGCATGTGTGTGTGAGAGGCAGCAGCGGTAAGAGCGTCTTTGACAGACGTATGTAATGCAATATCGCCTCTCCACGCAAGACACTCAGCTGGCGTACAGTGTTTTACTATTATCCTATTTCCTACGGGACTTTAAGCGATGACAATATTATTTTATTTGTGGTAAGCGTAGTTCAAAATCTAACGCTTGTTTTTATACTACGTCCACTCTAAGGTTGCAGCAGAATACAAATTTCTAACGAAGTAAATCAAAGCAATTGAATTATGTCTTCATTCCTATCATTGTGATGACTGTGCCGTTACAAAGTTTACTTGTATTTTCCAATAATTAAAATGAAATATTTATGCTGTGCAAATATGGTGCTGTCATTACTTGACTGAATAAGCTGCAACCTTACAATGGATAGGGTATAGAATCCGGTTGTTATTTTTACAGATACGGCAGCCTGAAAACCCATTTTTGGCCATTTTGAGGGGTTCGAAAATGGTGTTTTAGATAAACGTGCTGCAGTTTTGAAACTATAGCGACATAGTTTAAAGTGTGTGTTCTTTTCGTAGAATATACAAATATAATGCGCGTTTAGTTGTTTCGTGGGGAAAAAAAAAAATAACCACAACTAGCTGCAACGGATTTCAAGTGTGTGAGAGGCTCAGAAGTGACGGAGCCATAAGGGCGACATTGAAACGCGCATCAAATGCCACATTTCCACAGCGAGCCAAGTGCTGAACTCGCGTGCGAGCTTCCCTGCCGGTACAATTTTACCACGGCAATATAATTTTATTGATGGAAAGTCTGTTGCAAAGCACAGTGTACGTTTTGTATCTGAGTTTCGCGTACATCCGGTTAGTACAGTCTGAAGTATGGCAGCCTGGGAAGGACATTTTTAGCTATGTCTGTGGCCTTAGAAGCAGTGTTTTTTATGTGTATGGTGTTTTAGCAACGACATTACGTCCTTGTCCGGCGTGTGTTTTCTTTTCGTACATCGGCACAGTGAGCACATATTGAATAGTTTCGTAGCAAAAAATGTAGTATTTACTAACACTCCGTAACTAATTTGAAGCACGTGGTGGGCGTCGCCATTTAATTAGAATACTGTTGAAATTTTTTGTCATACCTAAAGATGATGGTTTATCGCGGTAAAACTTTACTGTCTACTGGGTTTCAACGCACGGTCAGCTTTAAAAAAAAAAAATTAATGTCTTTCACTTGTACTAGGAGCTGTTTCCATATTTGCTATTATATGCATATTATTGGTCTGCAGACAGCTACGTTGCGTCAAACATATGACACCTAATGATTAGGGGTCGGTAGTTTTCGCGAAAAGATTTTTGTCCCACTTTGTTTCAGTGCCTTACGTGCACACCTGCAACTCAACTTCATGGCTATTGACAGAGTGTTTTTGTGCAGAGTTGTTATTCATATGACTGTGCCAATCAGTACATGGATAACTGCCACACATCACGTCTGTGATTTGCGGGTTTAACATCGAGACGCTGGGTGTTACGGCATCCAATATCTGACCACGAAGCCGAGATGCAGGTGCGCACGTAAGGCACTGAAACGAAGTGATGCAAAAATCTTTTCGCGAAAACAGCCGGGCCCTACTAATCATACATGTTGCAGGGAACTGCAGTGTTTTCAGGGATATGTTGACACCAAATACTTTCCCGATATACCATCATCTCTAGTCACAAGTAATAAACATAGTGTACGTATTTCAATGTCCTTAAAATGTAATGTCTGAGGGAAAACAATAAAAATTCCTTTATTATTATTCATGGTAATGCGGTATTCCAAAGTGCTCATAATATAACCGTAAACAGTGATACTAATGTGAGAGGTCTTGGGAAAGATAACATCACCAAATATACCTCGGGACTGGAACGCGGAAACACATTAGTGTACACAGATTTAAACAGAAAGGTTGTCTGTAAACACTGCGGTAGTGTCTCGACTGGAAATTCTCCGGGAACAGCCGAGGTTGTAGAACTGACCATCTGCCTGGGTTTTACGCCACCTTGAAACTGGTTTAGTTAGTCGCGCTCGTCGGCCATATTTCACCAACACGTTTATTCCTTCTATTCCTGCAGTGTTGTAAGTTTTCACGGCGGCAAACACACTGTTAAAAGAAACCTTTACTTTGACATGCACAATTTCCTAAACTTATTACTTAAACATTTTTTTCCCGGTCAGGCACTATAACTACTATAAGAATCATTTTAGAAAGTAATTAACTTTTGTATAAACAGTGTTCGATGTAAACCGAAAATTACTTCGACGCCCTGACACGTTTTACAATTTTCCTTCCTGTTGAAAATTTTCATCGGAATAAGTTATCAACACGTTTTTCGTTTTTTGAACATAAATATCTATAGTAGTGAAATTTGCAAAACATTGGTTAAGAACATATGAAAATAATTTGTTAACATTTAAAATTAATCTACGTATATGCTGCAAATGACTATCAGAAGCGACTTTTAAGTACTTGTTATTTCGCCCCCATGCATGTTAGTATATATTTATTAATCCGTATACACAGTAGTATATTAATTAAAGAAGTTATTTAGAATTCGTTTACGTTTCAGTCATATAGCTCGTTATTATTATGGCAGTGTTGCACATGAAATAATCTTATCGACCTTTTTTGGTTACATTGACTGGTCAGTACTTACTCAATGGTTAACCCGATTCGAGGGAGGTTACGGCAATCTGATTTATGAATCGCTTCATGAACCCTTATCATTAGTCACCGGTTGCGAGATGCAAACCTCGTCCCCGAGTATAGGGCACGCCAAAATATTTCATGATCGTAGCAATTGACCTTGTAAATTAATTAGGCTATACAAAGGATGTCCAAAAGGAAACGCATAATATTCACACCACGTGAATCCTGAGCTGTATAAGTGACGAAAATGTTCGTGGCAAAATGTCGTACGACAACATTTTACGTGCACAGTGTGGCAACACTGCACGGAGAAGGTCCCCTCTTGCGCTTTGCGTCTAGGTATTAGTTTAGGTATGTTACGTCAACTAAACGTAAAACCATGTTTTGACTGATCGGGATATGAACCTGCATCTATAATACGCAGGTCAGAGATCTGTGGAGTGCAAGAAGGGACTAACTACAGTGCTATGTTGCCACATGTGCATATGAAATGGCATCGAACAACATTTTGCTACTAACACTTTCGTCTCCAATTTAGGCCAGGGTTCGCGTGGTGTGTCCTAAATGAGTTTTTTTTTCTGTACGCCTGTATGTATTTATGTCTAGCAGAAGTCCGTAGTTTTCGATGTGGCAACCCTGCCATAAAAAGTCGATTAAACGGGGATTCGAGCTATCGAACGGCAATGGCTTTACCTTGATTCGCCTGTACGTAAGGCAGATGAACGAATCAGGAAAAAGCCATTGTCGCTAGAGAGTTCAAAACGCTGTTAAATAAACCTTTTTCGCAAAGTTGTCACATCAAAGTACGCGGCCGTCTCTCGGAGACGCATATGGTCAAATAATTTTGCATCAACTTTTTTAATTGTCTGACGTGCACGCCTGCAGCTGTGCTTCATAGTTATCGGTAGAGTGTGCAGGATATTTCAAAAGATCCGACCAATTGTCAAATAGACAGATTGCCTGTCACGCGTATTTGTGTTTACGAGAAACCGTTTAACTTATTCATATTATGTTTGTCTACGAAAAGAACACACACTTGAAACTACGCTTCTATTTTTTCAAAAATTGGGAACGCTAGTTAGAAACATGATTTTCGGGCCTCTCAAAATGGCTAAAAACATTTTTTTAGACTGCTATAACTCCGAAAATATTAACTGAATTCGTAAAGTGTAAAGTGAGAGGCATGCGTTGGTCTTTACTTCATGCTATTAAAAAAATAAAATGCTGTGGTCACCGCTTAAAGTCCCGGAGGAAAAATACTACAGCGTAAACCCTGCACGCTAGTTTGACGCTCTGCGAACAGAGGCGATACGCTTCTCGTCAAGCGTGGGACACTGGCTCTTATCGCTACGCTGTTCCCACTCATCAAAGGTGGAAATTCAACATCGGCGAAGACTCCTCTTAAGGCGCCTGTCTACTGGCCGCGTGTTTGTGTAAGTGGAAAGTTTTAAGTTAAGTCCAACGCAGGACGCTATACTAGTTTCACAGACATTTGTCCACAATATTGTGGACATGGCAGTCTGAAAATGCCGTTTTCGGTCATGTTGAAAAGCTTAAAAATGTTGTTTGCGACACACGTGATGTGTTGAAAGTTGTATTCCGTCCTGGTCTGAAATGTTATTTCTTTTCGTGCGAAATCCGCGTGAGCTCAAGAGGAACAGTTCGTTTATAAAACGTGTATTTCAACCACACTGCAACGTAGTTTGAGAGGCAGGTAGACGGGCGCCTTAATACGAGAATTTTCACTGCCTCGGCGTGGTTCATGTCGTTTGCGCAGACAACAGTGACGATTCTGTATCGTAGCAATGACTCGAAACTTTTGAATTATCCTGTAACTATGCAGAGTCGTCGCTAATTTGACAGTGCCAATTAGAACAAGCTTTAAAAAAGTCACTGGTTATGAAGAAAAGCTGCAGATGAACCCGTAAGTTATTGAAGCAATTGGTGCAATTTTTGTTACCAGAAACCAGTGACAATAACTACGGTTAAGCTGAAGTTAAACCTGAACGGCCCATACAACAGAGGCGGACGCGATTATTCAAACTCTGAACCATACGATTTAAGGGCACGCTATGTAGTCTTTTCCACGTTGGTACAAATAACTATAAACTTTTTACCTGAAAGCTTGAAATAAAATTGAAGACTAAGGGCCGAAACTATAGACAACCAACTGCTCACCAATGCTTTCTCTACGGGGATAACAGTTGGTTGTCATTCGAAAGCCGTCAATAGATACGGCCCTAAGAGCAGTCATACGTTGCTCAATTCTATGTATAGGTGGATCACTTTGAAGTGAGTACAACCAAACACTTATAATAATAAAAACATATTTATTGGCGTTATAGAAGTAACGTTTTGAGAGTTGTGAAACGTTAAAATTATTTTTGTATTTAAAATAGTATAAAGATGGTGACATAATTATGGCTTGTGTTTTGAAAGTAATGCGCCGTTCACTGGCAAAAAAAAAAAATGTTCCATTTATGTTTATTTTCATAGCAACATTTGCAATACTTTGATGGGTGCAAAAATCTGAAAAAATCTTAGGCATATTGTTACGTAAAATTCATTACAAATTATGATATATTTGTGACGTAACAATGTGAGAATTCTTCGATGTGAAAATTGTGTTGCCTTGAAAAAAAAAAAATAATTTCAAGATCAGTGTAAAACTAATGAACATGGCCTTAAAAAAACCTATAGCTAAAGTTGGCCAGGAAGATTGCCAATTAAAAGAAAAGTAGTGATTGAAAAAGTGACGCGAAACCATGAATAACGCGCATATAGACTAGGGAGGCAAAAAGGGAATTTGTCCCATTGCTCACATTCTAAGGGGCCTCACATTTTGGATATAAAAGATAGATGAATGATATTTTTCAGAAGTAATGGCTTATCTAATGCTCCGATTAAACCGTTATAGTATTGTGAAATATATTTTAGTGCATAGTGTGTGTGTAAAGACGTCACTATTACCCAGGATTGCAGAGGTCAGAGGTATGACAACGCAGCCGACATATCAGGTAAGGTAGTGAACTTCACGTCTCGTCGACAGAGAGGTCATTAGAGACTTAGTGCGACAGGAACTATGAAAAAAGTCGGCCATGGCCTTTATGATAAAGCCACGGGTCCCTATTTATGCTATTTTAGTAAGTTTCATATTTTAAATACTGAAACAGAGGACACATAGCAAAATCGTTTCATAGAAACGTTGGAAATTGTTTGTAGTACGTAGGCTTATTTTTCAAAACTCCAGTTGATATAATTTTGACTAATTATTGACGTTAAGAAAATTTAATTAAATCGATAATTAGCCAAAATTAGAGAAATTTATGTTTTGAAATAATTAGGGTACTTATTACAAACTATTTATATTATTTATATGAAAATCACCCCAGCATTCGTCTGGAAAGAGATTTCAGGAAACCGATGCGCCACCTGGCTCGGTACCAACATGTCAGAAAAACATAAGGAAATACTAACTGTACATTATCTCTTGCGTTCTTAAAAAAAAGAGGGGTGGGGATGCTCAGATTTATGCTGCCCCGGGCCTATTACAACCTCATAGTGGCCCAACTAAAGGCACTTCCTCTTCCGGGACGAATAAAAGAGCCGAACGCTATGAGCGACATCAGCCAGCCAGCTAACCGAGCACATAACAATCTTGCTCTAGGCGGGCTCTCTACTAGTTGTATTTTACCGTCGTGCGGCACGCAAACATCAGACTTCACTCACTCCAACATTTTACAACGTAATAAACGTAGATAAAGACGTGCCTTCAAGTCCGTGCGTTATGTCGTGTTCCGGTGTTCGGTAATAATACAGACGTGAAATGACGTGGCGGCTCATTTGATACGGACGAACATTACCGCTTATTGGCTGCCCGAGGATGTTGATACAGGTGGTTTGCGATAAGTTGAGCAGTTTTGAAGACATCTCCTATAGAATGAGTGAGTGAGAGATTTTGGTCAGCGCTCAACATCGAAGTCTTTAGCGCAGGTGAGGGATGACATGAGGTAAGTGTAGAGCAGCGCCGGAATGCAGGAGGGGAAGGAAATGGCAGATCCCCGAGAAAACCAGCCGATCAGCGGCATCGTTCGGCACGATTCCCACATACGAAAATCCGGGAATCTAACCCGGATCGTCTTGGTGAGAGGTGAATGGTCTGCCCATTCGGCCACCGCGGCTCCTCTTCTATAGAATGATAATTTAATAAAATATTATCTGTTGTCACATAAGACATTAACTTTCTTGTACATTACAATCTGTGCACTTTGATTGATAGTTAGGACGCTTTGTTTGTAGTACAAAGTGTCACAAAACTATAATTTAACTAAATGAAATAAATTAACAAGGTTTTTAAAAGTGCCTGCTTAAGCATGAACCACCTATACCAGCCCCGTGTCTGTTCGGTTCCTTAATGTTACGGCAGGTTTCCTATTGGCGTAGCAGCCGGCTAGCAGGGCAGCCACACGCCTGACGCTGATTGGCGGTAGACATTTGCACCTTTGCTGTTGGCCAGCGAAGACATTTTACTGACGTGTGTGACTCACTTGGTTGTCCTCCCGATTATTTTTCTTCTGTATTTCGATATATTCTGTGGGCACGGAAGAGTGGATCAATCACCTTGGTAAGCAGGGGAGGAAAGAAAAAAAAAAAGAAAAAAAAAGAAACGGGGTGGGGTAAATCAAATATCTTCGCCTTTTTATGTGCCTATTAAACTTTTGCGTTGCATTCATTATAAAATTTAGTAACATATTAAGAGACGTTCACATTTAGATTTGTTATCTGACAACTAACTGGCGTTCAAGTTACTGTCCATGGGGGAAAAAATTGTTTTGTGGCAGCTACAAAATATTTTGTTGGTATTTGGCCTGGAAAATATAATTTGTGCTCGCCACAAAAGCATTTTTCGTCGCAACCAAAATATTGTTGTAACCATAAAACTATTTTGTGTTTACTACGAAATAGTTTGGTAGGGGACCTTTCCGACAAAATTTTTTCTTTCAGTGTATGCTTATGTGAACTCTGGTGTTGGCTGGCAGTTACATGGCGACTGAAGAACTGTCTCAACCAAGGTCTTTTTGTAGAATGCCCATTATCCTGTAATGCGACCATTCAAAGGTACAAAGATCCGGATTCAGTAACATCACGGAGTGAGTACAAGCCAGTGAAATCCAGCCTGTCGCCATACTATTAGTAGAGAAGATGATTCACCGTGCTAAAACTTGACTGTTTGCTTGGTGTCAGCGTACGTTCAGCTTACCAGAAGATGACTGGCTTTCTCTTGTACGTGGAGCTGTTACCTTATTTGACTGAGCCAATAAGAATCCCGCTGTTGCAATATTTAATGTCTGTTACTGGTCTGCAGACAGTTACGTCGCGCCAGTGTATATCACCACCCAGTCATTCGGGTGGCAAGGAACTACAGCGTTTTCAAGAATATGCTGGCACGAAAACTTTTTTGCGGTATACCGTCGTCTCTACATATAAGTAATGAAATGTTTTATTATGTCAACATAAAAAAAAATCGAAAACTACCCAACTGTTAAAAATTGTCGTAGTGTATTATAAATACACAATTTTTTTGCGAAATTATTGTACGTGTTTCCAATGCACGTGTCTGCAAAAAAACTCAGTTCAGAGGAGGGTACTTTCGGACAGTGGAGGCTCTAGGGCAGTAGACAGGTAGGGCACAAGTTGCCTCGTGTGAACGCGCCGCTGTACACCAATGACCACGAAATATCTACTGGCTACTTATTGTGTTGTGAGCAGTCAGTAATAACAGGCACCTACATACCAGCGTGTCATTGGCTGTAGCGTCAAAATGCGAGGTCGCGTATTAAAGGAAGAAGTATTAGATTATACTCAGAGCACGTAGCATCAGTACGGTCCGAAAATTTTCACGGGTTCAAAGACCAGCCGGCTGGACTTCACAGTCCTGTATACACTGTCTTCAGCAACGTGTTGATTGGTTGCTGCTCCAGTGAGGGTAAACTGCGTTTCTTCTACGATAGTATCCTGATAGATTCTAAACCAGTTTAGTATCTTACAGTAAACTTTGCTACAGGTTCCTTCAGGGGGCGTCATTTAGGGAGGGGGGCAGGGTGGGCAAATGCCCCCTGGATTTAGAAGTAAATGTGTAAAAAAAATTGTTTATGTATTTTGTTATTTGAATAATTCTCACATAAGCACATAAAACCGAAGTTAATATTATTAAAGTTTCTAATTTGTACATCCTTAATTAATAAAAAAGATGCAACAAGGTCACTGTCGCCAAAAATATCTTGTTCCCCCCCCCCAAGAAAAAACTGAAATAACGCCCCTGGATTCCTTATTAATTAAAGAACATGGCAGGGTTAGCGCTTGAAAGTTCCATCATTCCTGAGGTATATTACAAACAATGGACTCAAGTTCAGTACCTTGCGAGCGACCTCAGAACATTTGGTGAGTATCCAATGTGCGGGTCTTTACCCTAAAGGAGTTTTTCCTAAAATGTAGGGTAACACATTTAGGGCAAATGTCTGACGGAGAAAAATGTTTCAGGGAAACGCTTTTAGCAGCTATGTCGCATCTCCCGAGAGACGTCACTGGGTTTCCCCGATGACGCCAGTGTGAATACGTGACTACCAACAAGTACGACCGAAGTAATGTCTATTTTTAGACTTCATGTCACCATATTTCATCAGTCATTGATGTCATTGAAGGGGCCGTATAAAAGCATCGGAACTGCGCAATATGAGGCAGTCTTGTGCAGAGTCGGGAGGTGAGAGTCTTGTGATAGTCTTGTGGAGTCTTAGTAGTGAGTCATGAAGATGAAGTGAAACCGAGAGTGGTGTGAGGCAGCGCTCTTAGGGGCGGCATTGCCACTTGGACGACGATAGACGTCGTGAAAAGTGACGGGCCGAGAGGCGTCACTGGCGGCTGCGCAGATATGAGGACCCAGTGTGCCTTGAGGGTGGTATCACGACAGCGTCGAGGCTGATGTAACATCGGCGGAGCTGACGAGGTGTGGCATCACGAGGATGGCAACACGGCGGCGGTAGTCGGTGTCGAGTCTGAGTAGCATCAGCGCCCTGCAGAAGAGACAGACAACACTCAGGTGTTGTGTCGGCGCAACTGAGCTGACGAGGTGTTGCGTCTCGAGGATGACAACATGGCAGCTGTTGTTGGTGTCGAAGCTGTGTGATGCCAGTGGGCTGAAGGAAGGACGAACAACACTTGTGGTGTTGTGTTGGAGTGCTGCAGAGGTGGTGAGCTGTGGAGAACAACACTGACGGTGTTGTGTCGAGGAGGGCAGTAACTGGCTACTTGAGAAGACTGTCTACCTGGTGATTCAAGAGAAAAAGTGCTTCGAGAGATCGCTATTGGTTCTGCTCGGAGGTGGTGCTAAGCTTGTGCAGAGAGGCTGGTGAGGACATCTTGGTGATCTCAGGAAGATGTCTTGGTGACGTCGGGGTTTACTGCGAGGCTACAGGCACATACCTTCGGAACAGTACTGGGTGAGACAATAAGGCTTCTGCTGCAGGTCGACAGGCGAGAAGGAGGTGCGCGACGAGAAACGAACCGAAGACCTCAAGAGTGAGGACTGTGGTGCACTCTGGGTGTTGCACTGTACATGGTGAGCCATTATTCCTTAGGACTGTTAAGGTTGTATATTGTCACTATTTGAGTAACTGTTGATTGGATGTATGACTGAACTTTTATTGTGATTTGTAGTCTTTAATTTATTAATTGTAAACATTCTAGTGCTTTAATTGTCAAAGTTAATTAACATTCTGTGGAACAGTACTAATTGTGTTCGTAATTAATTGTGTTGTGAGAATTATAGTTGATTACTGTTTTGTGTATTTCATAGCTTTGTGAGCTATTAAATCCAGTACTTAATTTAACTCTTTTATTTATAATTATAAGACCTTTATCCCAAAAGAACTCATGGGAATTGCCCACATGAACAGTTTGTGCTCCTCAAACTTGTAACAGTATTACTTCATAAAACGGTGATGTCACAGCGAGCAAATGCGAATACTGGATGGTACGGTAACTGGATTTTGCGTCTCGTAGACAGCGAGGTCATTATAGACGGTGGAGCACAATTTGGTACAATGACAGGAGCTGGGAGAGGAGTCGGCCATGGCCTTTGGTGTCACATTTTTTTACAGTGCTTGCAAAAATATTTAAGATTTTTAATCCCAGTAAACAGTGTATGTGTTTTTAGGTAGTAAAATTAGTAATCTTAAAAATTAAAAAATATTATTTATTTTTGTTAAAAATTTTTTTCCTACAGCCCGAGATATATCGGGCAAATATCTTAAGGGGTTAAGGAACCATCCCCTCATTCACCTGGAGCGAGTCTGAGAAGACATGGAAAACCGAAATCAGCATAGCGGGAGCCGGGAATCGAACCCGGGTCCTCCCTAATTCGAATTCAACGTGTTACCGTTGCGCCACGTAGCTCGGTGCGAATACTGTAGTGTTGCAAGTTATGCGCTGCTAAGAAGTCACTACATTGTGCATAGCTCTGAGTCGTCTGTGTGACATTATACTGGCAGCGGCAGTTACTATCCTGCAAGTCGTGTACAATCGTCAAGTAATATATGCACCTCGGGCTCCTCAAGTCACCTTCATTGGGCGTGACTCGCAGGCACATTGATGTCACATGTTCAAATAGCACTATAGCTTGGTTAGGAACACGACCACGCCACAGAATACTTAGGAATACAGAAGTGAAATCTAAGCGCGTCATTTGGCCTAAAATCCACTTGACCTACAATTTTAAAGTGCCGCGAACAGTCACTTAACATAAAAATCACTCGACCTAATAAAAGTCATTTGGCCTAAACATCAGTTGACCTAAACGTCATTGGCCTAATCATAATTTGGCCTAAAGTCACTTAACCTAAACATCACATGACCTAAAAGTCACATGGCCTGAGAGTCACTTGGCATAAAACTAATTTGGCCTAAACGTCACTTAGACTAAACGTCACTTGGCCTAAACAACAGTTGGCCTAAATGTCACTATACCCAAATGTCACTTGGTCTCATACTCACTTGGCCTAACAGTTATTTGACCTAAAACTAATCTTGGAGTGAACCCAGTTGAATAGCCGCTAGGAGACGGCAAACTCAGTTACAGACGCCAGCAAAAAGACTTCGCTGGCCAGCAACATGGTGGACGCTCCTAGCGCCAATCAGCGTAAGAAGGCTGTCTTGCTAGGCGGCAACCAGGCCAATAGAAAACCTGCAGTAGCACGCAAGAGTCAAACATACACTGGGTTGGTATCAACAGCGCCGGGCAGGCCATTTAAATTGTGTAAAAAATAAAAATGTTGCCATTGAAAATAATTTTTGGAAATTCCGCACATCGCGCATATTTAAATTTCTTTACTCATAAAAAGTGGCTTATGTTTTTCATGTCTGATTTGGATCTTTTGTTTTGAAGAATTAGTTTTTAAAATGGAATCAATTCCTTATTTGAATTCGCTGGAATAAAATGAATAAGCGGTGAGTTTACAGGGAAGGTAGCGTAAAATTTGACCACCAAGAGCGCGAAAAATGGCGCAAAGTACCGCAGCGGGAGTCGACGCCAGCATCTGTTCTTGAGGCGGAAGGGAAAGGGGAGGGCGCGCACGCTAGGCTGTTGCAATCCTGTTCTCTCTGTCTCTGTCTGGCAAGCTCTCGTCGTGCGCGCCGCGGCAGTATATACGCGCGGGGCTGGTAAAGGCCGTGAGAAAGCCGGGCTGGGAACGGTTCCCAGGCTCCCGGCCGACCAATCACGGCCGTCCGCGACCCACACGTCACTTCTGCGTGCTACTACCCGTCCCGAACACATCGACCACGGCCGGCTGCTCGCGGACGCAGGTTGAAATTCTAATCCTTCCCTCCTTTCTCTCTCTACCTACATACATTCTAGGAAGAAAGGGTATATGGTTTTCACGGTAAAGTAACCACTTTTAAGAGGAGTTTTCTCCGGTGTCGAATTTCCACCTTTGACGCGCTGAGAGCCAGTGTCCCACGCTTGACGAAAATCATATCACCTCTATTCACAGCGGGCTAAACTGGCGTGCAAGGGTTTTGTTGCAGTTGTTGTCCTACGGGACTTTAAGCGATGACCACATTTTATTTTTGAATAGTACGCATGTCTCTCGCTTTGCACTTTACGAATTCAGGTAATATTTTTGGAGCTACAGCAGTAAAAAAAAAAAAAAAAACTTTGCAGGATACTTTTTCTTTGATACAAAAATTTACTCTAGACTCTTCTCTGCAAGGACTATAGAAATACAGTAACCATAGTATAAACCTCGAATGTTTCGTCCTCTCCGTTATTGCCAAAATATGTTTTAAATTTCACTAGTGAGGACGTTTATAAGCAGCTCAGAATACAGTGGTTATAATATAAGATAACGGGAAAATATCCAGAAAATCGACGTGGTACAAGAGGGCAAATTATGGTGAATGTGCCATGAAAATGGTACGTCCTTCAACGCTGGCTAGTTTTGGTGCTTAGGGAGAAAACATCGTCGTTCATCAATGTTCGTTATGACACCAGAAGTTTTCTCCATTATCGTAAGACTGAAATATACCCTTTACCGCTACCAGCGGTGCGGATTGTCCCTTGCCAAATTCGCTCATAGGAAACTCGATTTTTATAATCCTTATCGGTAGTAGAATAAACTTTGGTTCCTTGTGTGTTGTTGCAATTCCAATTACTAAATTCTCGCAGCAGAACCGTGCACATTATCCAGTCTGACAAGTTGGGAATTCTTTTGATAACAAAATATGGTACGTTAACTATTGTTACTTATTTTTAATGTCGAATTATAATAGTTTACATTAATTATGTGAACATCACATCCCGTGGTCGTGTTTCAAGGCATGCTGTGATAAGCAATGATTAGAGATGATGGTATATCGCGAATAATGTTTGGTGCCAACATGCCCTTGAAAACACTGTAATTAATTGCAGCACGCATGATTGGGCGATGTACGTCTGACAACGTAGATGTCTGCAGATCAATAACAAGCATCAATTATTTCATTAGCTGGATTCTTATTGACTCTGTCAAATAGGGAAAAAACTACACATAAAGCGAAAGCCAGTAATCTTCTGGTAAGCTGAACGGGCGTTGAAACCCAGCAAACAGTCAAGTTTTCCCGCGATAAACTATCGTCTCTGTCAATTACTATACTCAACACTGAGTTGTCTGTGGGACCATTAGACTGGTAGGATCAGGTACTCTCTTCTTCCAGTAGAGTACAAGAGACGTGGAACGTATTCTTAAGTAACATACCTCGGTCTACACAACAAATGTTTATTTGATATGACAGGTAGGCACTTGAATCCACAAGCTCAAAGTTTATAGTAGGAGCTTATATTGTATGCCTAGGAACACGACATCGATACCTACGCCTCTGGATTATATGTAGTTTCTAAAGAACATTATGGACATATCTGACCTATAAAGGTAGCAGTTACCGAGCCCTTGTTATGAATTCACAGGTGTAGTGGTTGGGCATGTCTGGTTTTGAATGAAAACACAAATTTTCACCTGATTTCTTAAATGGACGTAAACAATTATTATTTCTGACTATATATTCGTGTGTAACTCAACAAGCTTTAATAGAACATAAATATGTTTAACTCATTTTCGGATTTACGTGGGCACGTTTGGTTTTCAAAAGCTTGCTTCTGAACAAAAAAATGTGTACTGTAATTGGGACAGGGGAGGTTTATGGTATGTCGTCAAGACTGACTGAGAATCATAGCCACCAGTTGACACCCGAGACCGACATTCTTCAAATGATAGTTACCAATGAACAGTTGACCTCGAGGTCGAGTATGTAGATTACACCCATCTGTCTAGACGGTACTTTTTATAACATCAACTGGTAACGTCTATGTAGACCGGTCCACGTGTGTTCTACGCACGTCTCAGACATTGGCTCACAAACTGACGACGTGGAAAAAAACAATAACTGTATGTCGGTTAATTAATTCATTTACGTCTCTACAAATGATTTAGCCACCTCTTACATTTAATTAATTATTGTTATTCTTCCTAAAACATTTGACAAAGAGCAGAAACATGCTGACGAAAATTTAACTTCGAGTAACGACATTTCAACCTAATACTATAACAAATAGTGGAGTAACTACATATTAATGAAATAACTCATAAATTAGCAAATAATGATCAATGACGGCCAATACTAATCCGGTTATAAAGAATTATGAAGAAACTAAATAAATAACCACGTATTTAACATGGCACCAAAAGTAACGGGAGTTCAATGGAAAAAGCCGTATTTTAATCGCAATACCCTGTATGTGTTTATTAAATTGAACACACTTAAACTTTCCCCAATATGTAAAATTGACTTAATTGTTATTGGCAAGGTTTGGACGGAATCCGAACTAAGTTCCACGCTCCGACACAGACAGTAAATACATAGCAAACAAGTGCAATGGTGGAATATAATAGTTAGCTTGACGGGAATGGAAACGTATAGTGTTTTACTAAATAAAAAATCTATAAGATATTTTTTGGTTTAATTTATATCAGGGCATGAAAACGTGTAATTAATGTTTCAAATACTAATTTAGTGTTACCAGATGATTTAGCCCAGTTCTAATTAGTAGGCCAGCGTTGACTCAGAAATTGGATATTTGTGTATCTGGCGCAAGCTTTTTACCTCGTACACAGTGTTGCCTACAGAGCAAAATATTTACTTGCAAACTACAGTTGGCAAAATAAAATCGTATTATAGGCCTAAACAACTATAACTATGCTTTTTTCTGAATTTATTATAGATTATACTAAAAATTAATTAGACCAATCTACTTACTATACCTAAGAAGCAATTACTTGAAGACCATTAAATTCATCATTGACATGAACAAGAAATTAGTTAGGGGTGCGGGAAGGAAAAATAAAATCGTAAGTATGAATTTTCACCGAACACTACTTAACTTTAAGGCAATGAAATGTCGTTACCTTCTGAAGCAACAATGTGAAATTTCATTTAGAGCCACTGATATATTTTGTTGAAAATAATTTTACACCAATTTTTCTCAATGCCTTATGTGCACATCTGCAGCTTTGCTGTCGGGTCATTGATAGGATGTTTTTAATTCTAAGCGCTGAGGGTTTCTATCCCGCAATGGACAGATGTGTGGCGTAGCAGTAAGAAACCTTGTTCAGATAGACACATAAAAATGAGATACATCTTTGCTCAGACAATGAAAGATAGCTACAGATGTGCACGTAACCGTAAGGCATGGAGACAAGTTGGTGCGTATTCTATTCCCCAAAATTTAGTGGCTCAGTTTGATAGTAAAAAGTCGAAATGTCAGTGTTTTACTGCTCACACAAATAGTAGATTCTATTATAATAACCGAACTGAAACAATGGCAGTGACAGTAAAAGAATTCAGTTACTTCAGGATCCATTTGTGGTAAAACAGAGAAAATTTTGTGTACTTTTTAAATTGCCAATCTTAGTAATATAATATTTTTTTTTTTCAATTAAAAAAATACTTTGCAGACCTTTCTATTTGTATTCAGAAAGTTGTCTTTAAGAGACTCGATTATTCTACTTACACAGTAAAGTAATTCGTTTATGCGTCGAGGATAGTTTTCAATATTTCTGCGAGCAGAAAACTGTAAAATTGCAAATTTGTCATGCTCTTACATATAAATTATGGAATATGATTTGATTATTTCGCAGGAAAAGACATTTTTTGCTGTCTAACATTTGGATAGTTTTTAATAAAAATGTAAAAATTTTAAAAGATCACAACCAGATAGATTTTTAAAATTACCACATTGCCAACTATCTACTTCAACAAAATGGTTACTTTTAACCAACTAAATGAGTGACTTGATTTATATGGCAACACTGCTTGTTCTTGCTTCCGTCTGTATCCTCGGGAAAATTACACAAGAATTAACCGTAATTTCGGGTAAATATTAAGAATAGCTACTCATTTTGTACCGGCCAAACTACTGCTACAAAGTTTAGTTTTATGTCTTTCGGGGCGCCCAATTTGGCCTGTAACAGATTGGTGGTGGATGGCTCTCCCCAGCCCCCAGGTAGCACATACAGTATTGTGTTAGTTTACCCCCTTAAGTTTAAGTATTATCCCACATTCCCCATAATAGATATTTTTTTTTGTAATCCCTTTACTCATTTGCGTTTCAGTTGGTATTTTAGGATTTTAGAGGTACACTTTACTGATCAAATATGTTTCTATGCACGTTAGAAATAGTTTGCACAATAGCATGCCCGACGCTGTAAATTACGTGATATATTCTCGGTTGCACAATTGAGCGCTCATTCGACGGTGGCGAACGCTGGTAGTGATGGGGGTCTATCTATTTTAGTTTTGTGACAAGATTATTTACGTTTGTTTCAGGGGCCTTTTATAGACTAGGTTAAAATATTGTAATAGTTTAAATTGTTCTATGCTTTCACTAACTGCAATTTTCCTTACTGAGGAAGAGTAACGAGAGGCGGGTATAATAAAAATAATTTTAAAATGTGTGTTTTACTGAACGGAACACATGCTGGGGCGTTATTTAAAGGGGGCAGGGGGGGGGGGCGAAGGCCCCCCACCCCGTGGAATTAGAATTTTAAGTGTATGAAATAATTTTTTTAAATTTTTTTTATTTAAATCATGCTACCTTAAGCACATAAAACTAAAGTTTTATTATTAAAGTTTCTAATTTATACATGCTTAATTAATAAAAAAGATGCAACAAGGTCACTGTCGCTGAAAAAAAATCTTGCCCCCCCCCCCCCAAGAAAAACCTGAAATGACGTCCCTGTGGACATGTGAGACTAATCTTAAAAATATAGTATGGAACAAATATGGCAATGTTTTATCTGAATGTTCAATACAGTTCGTGTTTATATCCGTGAATATATTACACAATTTGTAGGTTTTTATAATAAAACTAAGCACTGGTCGTAGTTTAAAAAAAATTGTAGACATTTATTTTAGTGCACATTAGTATTCAATGCGTCACAAAATATATGTACAGCACAGCGTTTCTAATTTCGTAATATGGGATGTTAATTTCTACAAAGTAGTAGTTGAAGTAGTTGTCCATCGCCACCCGAAGCCAATAAAAGCAACGCTGTCGTTGATATCGCTTGGCGACGGCCAAGTGCTACGCTCTGATTGGTTAAGAGGCTTATGCGTCTGACGCATAAACAGTATTGCAGCGTGCCGCGTTTAGTATTCTCTACTCGAAACAGCTTAACTTACTCACTATATGTTTATATTCGAAAAGAACACACGGTTAAAACTAGGCTTCTACCATTTTAAAAAAAATGCAACTCTCTTATTAGAAACTGTTTCTTTTGGGGCCCCTAAAATTGGTTAAAAACTGCTATTTTTAGACAGTTGTAGCTGGGAAAGTACCACACGGAAAACACAACGTTTGAAGCATGCGTTGGACTTCATTACAGACTTTCCGCAAATTAAATTGTAGGGTCGCCGTTAGGCGGTTCGGAATAAAGTGAGCGCTCAAAAAACTCTACTTAAGTTCTGTTTTCTGCCCATTCGTATCTTTCCGCGCGTAACGGCTAACGTCAGGGAAATCTCTAACCTCTCTGGACACGTCAATTTATGTTTGCGCGTGTAAGATAAATTTTGCAGTTTGCAAGAACCTATATAGTTTGATAACAAATTTTTACTTATTATTTGAAATACAAGTATGTCGATTTCGGTTTGTTGTGTTTCATAATTGTAAATAGGAAAAATACACTGAACTATTGCGTAACTTCGCTACCAACTATACAAACACCAAGGGAAATACAGTTAATGTTTAATAATATGCAGTAACAGTTAGCAAACCGCTAGAGATATTTTTCATAGGTTAAATTCTTAGTGCTCACTTCATGCCGAACGACCCATATTACGAAAACAACTGCACGCCAGTTTGGCACGCCGTGAATAGAAGCGATGTTCTTCTCGCCGAGTGTTGATAGCTGAACCTTATCACTTCGCTGTTTCCGTGCATCAAACGCGGAAAATGATATCCGGTGTATAGTCCTTCTAAAGGTGATCGCACATCTTGCCGCGCCGCGTCGCGTTATTGTGCAGACAACTTTAGATTGCATGTCTATGCACGAGTACCTCAGCAAAAAATGAATACAAATAAAAATATATTATTATATATGAGTGAGTGATATTTTTGAACTTTTAACACAGACGTAGGTATTTTTGTGGTCTTTATATAACGCGCCGTCCAGCCATATCTTACCGGAATGCTTTTACTTTTTTTTAATTTTTAATTCTTGCTTTGGGTGGTGGTTGTATGTTTTCAATACGGCTAGTAAACCGGCATGCGCCAGCCGGCGTGTTATTGGTCGGCTCTGAAAACAACGGCAAGACAAGACCGCATTCCACCGCTATCTGTCCGTGAGTTCTCCTTCTCTCGTTTCCTTCTCCCTCTTCCCTATCTTATACTCCCCCTCCCACTCTTCACAAATCTTTCTGCGCTCTCTCTTGCTCACAGACACGCGCACACACGCGCGCTTCCACACCAACCTCGTCCCTCGCTCTGTCTCTGTCTAACCTCGACCCACAGGTCCCAGAGCACTACTCCCTGTTTCAACCTAGCGAGGCATTATGCCTGGAAGCTGTGTCTGTTATTTAGGTGTGAGTGTTAGTCACCATCTTGAATTTCTGTATTTTGTGTCATAACTTTTCTTCTGGCTAAATAATGGAAATTTTTATTAATTTGTCATGTGTAATCATCGAAGAAGAATTCTTGAAAGTTTATCTAATTATTTTGTAATGATTCTGCATGACAATTAATATAATAATTTACTATTGTTTATGTCAAGCAGTTTATGCTTTGTTGAAGAGAAAATTATGATAAATCAATATCTCAATAAATGTTACGGCTCAAAAACTGAAAACATAATAACATGTTTAATACTTCACCTTAATGTGCTCGCCTAGTGTCCGTATGTTTGTGTGAGACACGGCGCCAAGGGCGATGTTGACCGGCTCATCTGGTGTGGTATCGCCTCTACTGCAAGACACTGAAACGGCGTGCAATGGTATCGTACATCACTCGTCTGACTGACACTTTCATTGGTGGCCCCATCTTTTTGTTGGTGGAAAGTTTTAAGCAAAGTCCAATTCAGCTTTCTATAGTAGTTCCCTTTAAATGCCGTGAGCAGTTGTCGAGCTATAATAGACGAAAATGCAGTGTTTAAACATTTTGAAGGACTCCGAAATGATATTTCTAATTAACGTGATGTTTAGAAACCACCATTCCAACATGCCTACATTTGGAACACGTTTATAAGTTTCTTAGAAAAAAGAATTCTGTTAGCACACTGCCACGCTGTTTACAGGCGGGTGCCTTAACATCTAGGTCTTTACCGCTGATACAGGATGACATGATGTGAGTACGCAGCAGCGCCGGAATGAAGAGGTCGGAGGAAACAGGAGATGCCTGAGAAAACTCGCCGACCAGTGGCATCGTCCAGTATTATTCCCACAAGCGAAAATACGCGTACTGACACCAGTATTGGGAATCGAACACGGATAGCCTTGGTGGGAAGCTAGTGTTCTAGCCACTGCGCCAATCACGGCTCTACAATGGTTGTAGCAAAATTACGTATGAGAATTTTTCGGACGAAGAGTAGGCCTACACACGTTACAGATTTGCAATTAGTTATGTGTGTATGAAGATTTTTAAATGCATGCAAATTTTATTGATAGATTAAGCAGTAACTGTGTTTTTACAAATTTCGTTTGTCTGAAATGTTATTGTTTTTGTTTTTGGTCACTAATTTAAGCCTTGGACCTAATTTGGTTATGGTTAATTTTCTTATGTATTGTTTATGGTTGGCGTTATTCTGTTTTGTTAGTGATAGTGTCCTAGATGAATAAGCCTAATTGGCAGATTTTTAAATTTTCTATGCATATTTTTTTGTAATTGTAATTATTCAGCAATAATTAGCTTACGCTGTTAGTATGTAACTGGTCAAGTGTAAGAAAAGGCCAATTTTAGACTACGCCGTTTTGAAAAAGATTTCTAGTTAAAAGTGAAATATCTCACTACACATGATGATTCCTAATTAAACCGATACCTTTAGAGAGGTGATTGTTGGCGACCAAATAGGTCGAAAACATACATACGACTTATAGTCCAGACATTAAATATATGTAATGTATGCGATTATGTTAGAATTATTTTTTATTAAAATGTGATTGTTAATATTGGAATTATTTTTCAGTTGCCACTTGGTGAATCTATGAAAATTGACGTGACATAAAGGGTCGAAATACCCACATTACATAGGTGTAAAGCACTGCGCCTGTGTTGTAGACAACCCGCGTTGCGTACGTTACACAGGTAGCATAGCGGCAGGCGTTAATAAACTTGTTAATAAACTTGTTAAAAGACTACCTTGATATTCGATAACAAGCGAAGGGAAAAAGTTATTCCGAAAATTGTGAAAATTCACTACTTTGGGCTCCATCCTCCTTAAGAGTGTCAGACAAAGACAACAATTTTTAATAAAGTAAAACTTCTTTTTTTCTAAAATGAATTAAGAAATTTTGATTCAAATGCACGGTTATTACTAATCGAACAATTGCAATGATCCTTACACGAATTTTATTAATGTTAGAGGGATACTTTTACAAAATGTAAATCAAAACTTTTAACATATTCGTTTACGTACAATTTATACGAAAATGAAGTTTTTGATATCACGTGGTTCCTTATTTACATTTACAAAATAATTATTAAACTTCTTACTTTAAGGGTGCGTCAGCCCTTAATGATAACTTTAGGCTAAGTCGTATATAAGTTTTCGACCTATTCATTCGTCAGGATTCACTTCCCGAAAGCTGTCGGTTTAGTTAAGAATCATTCCGTATATCTGTCTGAATATTAATCTGCGTGCGCTTGTGTATAGGATGCTTGAAAATACAGTGTTTAGATGAAGAGATACTTACGTTGGCTCAGTTACAATATGCACTTACACCGAAAAAAATGTACTGAATGACATTTCATTGTTTTAGAATTTATAGCGCCCAATATACATGAAGAACAGCGGATGTATGTATAACAGGTTGCATATGGCACAGGCATAATACACCTAACGGTGCACACACTACTTTGCCAAAAATCTTAGGTGTATGATCGTACAGCATTGACATTTAGGCGTCGTATGCTACAACTACGAAACATTTAATTTTTTACTCTTTCGGACTCTGATTCCACACAGAAAAAAAAGTCTTGTATTGGCTAAAAAATATTTTGTCAATACAGACCTTGCCAAACAATTTTGCGGTGAACATAAAATATTTGGCAGTGTCCACAGAACATTATGTTTATAAGTTTATTACTTTGTAACCATCAACAAATACCATAATGCACAATGCAAAATATTTGGTGTTTACCATAAAAATGGTTAGTAGAGAATAAATTGACACAGTATTTTGTAGCCATTACAGAACAAACTCTTTTTTTGTGCGTGTGCACGATCGTATACATGTAGCATGGATGAGAAATTAACGTTTCAGACAGCATTTAGGGAGACCGAAAGACAAATACATGACACTATCTTCTTAAAAGATCCTTAATGTCTCAGAGGACCAAGGATGTGATTAACAGGGTTAGAATAACAGAGCAAGTGTATATAAGTAATGTGTACAGTTCTTGTTAAATTATTTATTCTTCGAAGCACAAGGCACCAGAACTTAACCTGGACCTGAAAGGAACATTAATAATTTAGCTGACACAAGTACATATCGGCAATTTGTTTTCTAACTGGTCCAAAGAAACTGTGTTTTGCATTTTGGGGACTGAATTGCTGAACATCTGGTGTTTGTGTATGTTTATACCTGTGGATCGTTCATAGAGCTGGTGATTATCGCGAAAATTTCTTAAGCAAACATAGCCTTCAAAACACTGCAGTTTCTTTCATAATATATAGAGCCCGGTAGTTATCGCGAAAGATTTTTGCCCCCACTTTGTTTCAGTGTCTTACTTGTACACCTGCAGCTCAACTTCATGATTATTGGCAGAGTGTTTTTGTGCAGAGCTGTTATTCATTTGACTGTACCAATCAGTACACGAATAACTGTCACACATCACGTCTGTGATTTGCGGGTTTAACCTCCACACGCTGGGTGTTACGCATCCAATCACTGGCCACACAACAGAGATACAGGTGCGCACATAAGGCACTGAAACAATGTGCTGCAAAAAGCTTTTAGCGAAAACTGCCGGGCCCTAATCATATATGATTGAACGTTGACTGCCCGACACGACATAGTTGTCTACAGACGAATCACATTCGTAAAATAATACGCTAGCAAAATTCTCATTGGTTTTGTCAAATAGGGTAACCGTTATACGTACATACGGTAGCCAGTAGCATATCTTAAACAAAGTTTCCGAAATGCTGAACCAACGTTGAAACCTAGCAAAAAGTCAAATTTTCCCGCGATAAATCACCATCTCTAGTCGTAGTAATTGAATACTATCTGAACTTATAACCAGATCCCAGAACACGCGGTATTCATGTGCTTTGCCTTATTGTTCGAAGATGTACGTTCTAAGTACTCATAACTTTAAACGTGTTGCGCTCAAGTTTAACGAAGCAATTTTCCTGGAACATGTTTGTTCGACGTCAATAAGACCAATCTCAAAGGAAGTGCCTTGTAATAAGCGGCAAAGAGCTGCTATTCCTGTCACAGCTGTCAGACACTTCCTACATTCCACATCTGTTCCCGTTCCATCTCAATTTATCAGTCGGAGACACATCTCTGAAATGTAACTCATTTTAAGTCCGTACAAACCACGATTGTATACTTCACTGTTCCGTCTGTCCCAGTTCGGGTTAATAGATCATTAAAACAGTACTGTGTATTTTAAACGTCATCTGTAACACGGGGTCATGGTGGCCGAATGGTCAAACCATTCGCCTCTCACCAAGGCGATCTGGGTTCGATTCCCGGTTTTCACATGTGGGAAACGTGCCGGACGATGCCGCTGGTCGGCGGGTTGTCTCGGAGATCTCCCGTTTCTCCAGCCCCTTCATTCCAATGCTGCTCCGTACTCACATCATGTCGCCCCTCACCAGTGCTAATGACACCGATGTTAAGCGGTGATCAAAATCACTTACTCAATCTGTACATCTCGCCAATGTTATAACTTTGCAGTTATAGCACATGTAGTACAATTATTAGTTAACAATGGAAAAGTGTACTGTAATTGTTATGTTATTTTACAATACCCTAATACCTAGGGCTATATAATAACCGAAATTCAACAATATTTAATTTTTATTTTAAAATAGTTTTAACATGCGTAAACCACTCGCGCAGAGGTTTTTGGAAGAGTAAAATTATTTTCAAACAAAAACTGAATATTTGTTTTAAAATTTTGGTTATTATAGATAACTAGCTGTTATGGTACTAAAAAATATGAAACACTACAGTTTTCCATTTTTTATGGATTTTGTAATTTCAATTCCTTATTTTTCTAAATACGTTTTTAATTTTTTACTCCAGTTCTTATAAATAAACGTCCGATAATAGAATATCTTCTCGGCGAAAAAATCTCATCGAGTTATGATGAGTAGTTTAAATTTGACCGACGACTGAGCATTCCAGTCGTTCGCTCGATATCGTACCTTTCCATACCCCTTAAGCAGGCCGCAAGGGAAGGGACACAGAGCGAGGATTCCAAGCGTCCCACTCACAGGTGGTGAAAGCTTATGTTCTGGGTTTAACGACGTGTAGATAATTCGGAGACTGTCGCTAACAAAGGCCGAGGAGCCGGCTGAATTGAAGTAAACTGCTTGATAGTTTTATGAGGCGGCGTTGCGCGGCCGAGAGCAACGAGACATCCTGGCATCGCCGAGCTATCGTGCATTCCATACATTCCTGAGACTAAGTTTATGGTGTTCAAGATTTCTCCACTTTAATTGATACTACCTTTTAGCGAGAGATTTTTACGTTTGTTATACTGAGGAAGTAACAAACGGCTGGCACTTCACAAAGGGAAAAAAAATTAAGTAGGCTTTATTTTACAGATAAAAATATTTGGTTTACTGTACGCATCCAGAAATAATCAGTTCCTTTACCATAAATAGCACAGACTGTAAAAAATATAACGTAACTTTTTTAGTCATCCGTGGTAGTATTCCACGATGAATTCATAACGAATAAAATCGTTATTCACAATCAAATATGTGAAGTGTGGTCATTGCGTGTATGCACACGTCACACTGTTGCCATGTTTATATACGCACATGAACACACACTTGCATTACATTTAGCGTCATTATTGGTAATAACGTGTATTGAACAATTGTACTAACATTTTTTGAGCAAGGTCGTACACCGAAAGTAAGCAGTGTTTGTACTATACATATAATTTCCAAAATTACATTATGTATAAGTAGTTAAAAATATAATATTTACAAAATTATATAATTGTATATACTGCAGGAATTAGTTCACATTTTTTACTACTAATAAGTAAGGTTAAATTTCATACAAATAAACCCAGCTAAGTGGTGCAGTGAAAAAACAGTAAATTTTCAATCAGAAAAAAAAAAACAGTTTTCGATTGTTTGTTCCACCATTCTGATCTCGGTTTTGCATGGATTACCTAAATTACTACAAGGGATAGTTAAGAATATTACATAATACTGATCATTACCGTGTTTATCCATATGGCTGAGCAGCTAGTTCAGTCTCTAATATAACCTGACTTTTAAAGACATTTAAATCCTGGATTGCAATCACAGAGCATACGCACAGACGGTATGCCAACTTCGCATGACCTGAAATTCTGTGTGAAATTGATTCAGGATTTAACTTTTACGTAGCGAAATATTTCAGTCGGGTTTGTAGTCTTTACGACTTTACAAATTATTACGAATACCGATGAGCAAACGCAAAAGAGAATATTATATTGTAAAAGTTATCACACCTAAAATTATTCATATACGTAGGGTTTTGCATTAACGCGGGCGCTCGGGTGGAAATACTTTGCACGTACGAGTTCAAGATATGCGGAGAGTTAAGGGTGAATACAGCACGCGTTTCACTACTTGCACTAGCCTCTATGCGCAAGTCACAGGGCTGATGTGCAGTCTTCTGGCCGATAACTCGTCCCAATGAGACATTCGGTGGCGAACCCGTAATTTTGTGATGTAATGTTAGAGAAAAAGGGCCCGCATATATCTTTTTAAGTATTCCGAACCGAGATTCTTAAGCCTAAAAACGACAGCAAATACAACCATTTACGCCATTTTAGGCTGCGAGAAAAAAAATTATATGTTACTGGAGAACCGGAAAAGGGTGTACACGGGTGTACAGTTATTTGTTTCTAAGCATACACAAATGAACTACACTGAGAAAAAAATTTTGTTGGTGCAAACAAAATTTGTTTGAATCAACCAAATCATTTGTTTATAGAGGGGCAACGAAATATTTGTTTGCTCGTACCAAATTATTTTGTTCCCTCGATTTGTTTGAGGCAAATAGCTGAATTTTGTTAGCAGTACCAAATATTTAGTTGGTCATAAAATATTTCGTTAGACATATTAAATGCGCATACAATATTTTAAGAACTAAAAAAACTATATTTTACTAACTTAAAAAATTTCAGAAATATTAAGACTTAAAAAAAAATTATGGTTGGGTTGAGGTTTGATCCATTATCCTATCACTTCCCCTTTTGCGTTCATGATCTAATAGTACAGGGTAGTTAGAGTTTGACCCGGACATTTAGAATAACAAGCTGAAACTTTTAGGACATGCTAAGGACACCTTCCTTTATAATATCCAAAAAGTCCCAAAACATCCGGTTGCGGGTTTTCTCGTAGTGCTCCAAAACATGTCGACATGTGTCGTATGTGCTCAATAATACTTTGATTGATAATAACAGGTCAA
>PNEQ01042500.1:0-27416 GCA_003012365.1 Medauroidea extradentata | reverse complement strand
TTATTTTCAGTTTCAGCATTTTTTTTTTTTTTAATTCAAATAATTTTTATTCTTTATTTTTATGAGCATGTCATTGTAGCCTGCAATGTCTTTATCCGCTGTGATTTTTTTTAGTTTGGTGTATCTGTTCGTTTTAGTGTAGTCGTTAAAACGGAAACATTCAAAATATGACTTTAACTAGCCATTACGCGAAAACGGAGAGAGATAACATAATTTCATAAGAGCCAAATTTAGTCACATTTTTGTGTCCAAAATAAGAAAAAAAATATGTGGTACAAATAAAAAATAAAAAATGGTGATGAAAATTGTGGTATATGCGCCCTTAATGAGTAGATATTGTAGCTAAAATTTATAGGAGCAGTTTAATGTAGTTGTAAACATTGCACGACTCAATGTAAATAAAAGCACGTGGCAATATTCTTTACATTCGGTGGAAAGAAATAAACTGGCAGAAAATATAAATTAATCAGGGCTTTTTTGAGTGTTCACTTTATTTCGAATCACCTATACTAGGGAAGTAATGCTATTTGGTGAGTCTACATTATTCGTACAGAGTGGGTCAGTCAACAACAAGCGAGATCGTCTGGAAAGTGTGTAAAACAATTTGGAACACATTCAAATATGAAACTCTTCCCTTGTCCACAGAAGAGATGTGACTGAATATCGCTGACCATTTCCTAAAAGATGCAAATTTTCCGGACTTCATTGTGGCGTTCAATGGGAAGCACATCAGAATAATCAAGCCAGTTATGAGCAGCTCTCTGTATTTCAATTACAGACACTGCCATACTATTGTATTGTTTAGTCTGAATGAGTTCTTTTTTGATAAACACACATGAATAGTCATAAAACTATTATGTATATGTATATTCTGTATTGTAACCTTATTTTAAATAGTTAGTGGAAAATTAACAAAGAAGTACAGTTAGCATACATAACAATGTGTAAATGTGTCTGCATACATACTTGTCATTCATGATTTAAAAATTGGCCTGCCTTCCCACCATCTACTTGCCAGTCAAGGTCACTTACCTCGCTCGTTGCACATCAAAATCAGCGTGTCTCGCTCAGTGTACAGTCCTATACAGTAACGAGGGTTCGTTATTATGTTATAGATAGTTTTTTGCTAATCCGAACAAATTGAAATCCGAACAGGATACAGCCCCAATTAGTTCGGATTTGAGGGGTTTCACTGTATATTTATGTTGGCTCCCTTGAGAAGTATTCAGACAGCACTGTATTAAGAAGATCCATACTGTGGGACTGAATAATATCTAGTTCCCTCAGCATTCATCAGTCGAAACTTTTGTATGGAACCATACTACCATAAATACCTTTCACATTTGTTTGTGATTAAACTTTCAGCTTGGATAATGTAAACATATGCTTCTCTGATTTTTAGGACAGTTTTTGTCACACAAATGCTTCTTTAACTATTGTTTTAGTCGAGCTTGTAGGTACATCAAATGCCATTTGGAATGCTGTCAAACTAATGGCACAATTTTACATACCACTTAATGTCAGTCGTGATTTACGTACAGACATAGTTAAGGCATGCTGTATATTACACAATTATATACTAGGTATCTTGGGATGGTATCATTTTTGAAGATACTTGAGCCATTGAAGGTTTGGTAGAGATAGATAATAATGTAGTGGATAACACGTTAATCACCTGAGAAATATTTGGGTGGAATGTTTCATTTCCAGTGTGTGTATGGTTCCGTGGCAAAATGAAACAATATGACTGCTATGTCTAGCATAGTAGCCTGTAACTTATCTATCAATAATTATATGTAACATTTAGACAACTGTGTACGTTAGCATGCAGTATGTCCACAATTAAAAACATTTTTTTACATTTTGGTTCATATGCTACAATGTGGCACAACAATAACGTTTTTTTTTGTTTTGTAGGATGATTATTGTATCCATCCATGTACCACCCGCCCTCGTATAAGACCAGACACCCCACTTTTTGTAAATAGTCGCAAGAAAAAAATAAATTTTTTTCCACCATACAGTTTCAATTTGTCCTTTGTTCAAAAATGTAATTAAATAGTGTTAAATGTTACGTGAAATAAATGTGTGGACGACATTCTAAGAACTAAATTATGTCCTAATATAATAATAATGCTCAGCATTGTTAACAAGTTGTAAATAGCGATGCTGAAAGCTCAAGGCTGGCGGTGAGCACATGAATGCTCACAGCTGCTTCAGCATGTACTGCACTCTGTCTGGAGTTGTAAGTACTACTTAAAAGCGTGCTTTCTGGCAGAGCAAAAATCACTATCTTACTCTTGGTTTTTGCGCCGCCACATGCCTTGTGCCTAGATGCTCTCTCAGTGGACTAGGCAAGTGAGACAAAGGATCTAGGTGCATGCTGGCTTGATGCTACTCGGCATGGCTAGCATGCCAAAAGCTTGGCACGTCCCAGCAGGCCAGCAGCCTTGACTGACGGTAATGTTTGTGTTGCATATTTACTGGTTACGTTCTACACTTTGATATTATAAGGCTTTATATTTGTATCTACATTATAATAAACCCTTCCAACTGTCATTAACGTACGGTAAACCCCACTTTTTAAGACCCTATTTATCCAAAAACCTAGATTTCCATGTATGACCCGCAATCCAAATTTTCAATTTTGTTTTTGCGAAGAAATTTACTTGTGATACTTGGGTAAATACAGTATTATTAAAATAAATATTTATGAGTGTGTACTTTGTATCATCTGCTTTCTCCTCTGTCTTGGAACTTAAATTCTCAAGAACCCTTCACAGATTTGCAGTCATACAGTAACTTTTTCCTTCAGTCTTTATAATCCTCATTGTTTAAAACCCAAATCACAGGCTGGTTTTGCACCAGTGAGATAAAGTTTTCCATTTTTATGCAATTTTCTTCTTCCATACTATGTACTGCATGTCAATTCAATACAAGTGTACAATGTTCCATAGATACATGTGTACTGCTGGTACACATTTTTGAGCGCATTGAGACAGGCAACGCAAGTCAACAAAGTGGTGCATGTTGCCGCATCTCACCTCACGCCATTTCATCAGTAATGTGTCTTGTACCTTTAGCTATTCACCGCACGTTTCTTCAACAGAAGTATGAACCCGGCCTTAAACCACATTAATGGAAGTTGTCTCCTCATGTTTTAGAAGAAAGTTTTGAATATATTCTGATATTTTTGGTTAAGAATATTTGGAAAACATTTTCAAAAGATCCCCAACTGATACAGCATCCATAACTTCCTTAAAACCACGCTCACATGACTAAGTAACGAAACTTTCACTCTGGGTAATTATTTAAAAACATTGCTAATGTAAAGTGCAGGCCTTAGCAATATTCAAAATTTGTATTTATCACGGGAATGTTGTAAGTTATATCTACCTGTATACAGCTGCTAGTGTTTTAAGATGTACACTAGACATCTGCCTGCACAAATGCAGGCTGGGCAGATGTGGACATCACTTGCCCTGCAGGTATACATCATGCATTGTGTTGTGTTTGACAGATGAACTGGGCCCTAGCAAGAGGCCAGTACCAGATGGCCGCCAGCCTGGTGACCAGCCCTTGGATCCTGCAGCGCTCGTCCTGTCTCATGTGGTCCAGGATATTTCCACTATCACCTTACGTGAGGAAGTGCCTCGACCTCAGGAACCTGAAGAGGTGTGTGTTGTTGCTCTCCACATTCCATTCCTTGTGTCAGTTTGTATAAAGCATACTGACTTGCCGGAGGCTGTAGGTGGCAGGATGGCTAGTATAGAACGAGGAATGTGAAGGAGCATACCTTGATTGTGCTGGCTGAGACCCGACAGAGAACGCCAAACTCTGACAGACTGTCTATGTACTTAGTACTGCATCATCTGTCAGACTAATGACTAGTTACGAGCAATCTTGACCTATGCCAATATAGCCGCCAAGCTATGGATGAACAAGGAAGCAGCGAGCAATCGGGGTTGTGGCCATCCACTCTCCAGTGGTTGGGATACAGTGATGATGCTTGCACAGAGCAACCAGGGGTAGTGCAGACCCACCTACTTAAACCAGGCTCACTGCCATTGAGTGGGTTACCAGGTAGTAGCAAGCTTACAGGATTCTCATGTAGTCTATGTTGTGTCAAAGTGGCGACCACCAGGGTAGCAATATAATGTTACAAATTGGGGCTTAGTACGTTTGGGGATGGAGGTCTTTGATAAAAGCAATAAAATTAATAAAGCTAACCTAGTTTATTTACTACTAGTAACTATACAAAAAAACCTATGTCTATGTCTATAATGATTTATCACAATAGATGTCAAACAAAACAAATAACTACTATTTATATACAGGTTATATAATACATGTACATATGTTCTCTGTATATGGAGAGTCTTACTAGTCATTCACAATAGTGGACCCAATGAAAGAATACAGACGAATCTTTTGTGACTTAGAACCACCTTCTTCCTACTACTTGCTGCAGTCCAACTCGTTGGACACCCTCGAACACTCGTCGCAACCCAATACTTCTCGTCACTATCACTTGAACTCGCACTAGGCACCTGCCAGTCAAAAACTCTCTCGCCTCTGCCGCAGTTCCCCCTTATATATTCACCCGAACATCTCGAATTCTCTCGGCAAGTCTCTGATCTCCAACCTCCTGGAAAGTCATCGCTTCAAAACCAAGCACCACCCCGAGAGATAAAGAATGAACAGGAACACTTGAGATCACGATATCTCTTTCTACTACCCGATATTGGGTGCAGGTGGTCGCCACTACGCATGGGCGGCACAATGTACGCCGAACCTCTTTGTTATTGCAGCTGCTATATCAGCTTACACTGCTCTCTGATTACCGCGGCGTGCAGGTTGTTATCGTGGAGTAATACAGTCAATGCAGTACACAAGGGGGTCTTTTAGCGCAGCCGCCACGGTATTGTATTTCGCCGCTCTGCCAGACAGCCACGGCGCCAAGGAGCGGGTGGGAAGGGGGGTGTCCTAGCTCCGCCACCACTGTATCGTACTACACTGCCCAGCCAGACAGTCGCGGTTCGCAACAATAATTTTAAGTACTGGCGTTTTCTTTTAGTAGTAGTATGCTAATATGTGGTTCTCATTAAACTAAGCACTTTTGAAATCAATGTATGAGAATTTTCCTCTTTGTTCTCTATACAATTCAACACTTAACAATGGTTACCTCGTGCTTTGTGTTCTTTGCAGTGGATTATTGTAGTAGTTCTATTTTTTTTATTGAAAAACAACGATCTTGAATTATTATAAAATTGACTTGAAAGCTTTATATTATATATACTGTAATTAATAAATATGTTATGTCAATTGATTTTGATGTATGATAAAGGGAGGATGAATAAGTGTGCTGCCTCAGTGAATACCCAGCTGAGGATAGGAAGAAGTGAAACATCACCCAGATTGAAATCTGCAGAATAACATACTTTAGGTTATATGTATAGAAAAACCTTTAGAAATATTCTGTAGAAGCAAGATTGGGGCAGATACATGTTAGTGAGTCCAGTAATGTGTGAGCAAGCCACTAAGTTTTACATTGGTCTTGGCACATTATTGTTCAACGTTAAGTTGAACAGCTCTATTGTCAGGTTTAGCAAAGTTGAAGGCTACCTGACCACTTGTCCACATCTTGTGTCCTAATGAAAATGCTTGTTGACTGGGACTGGGGTGAGTGCATGGCATCTCTAGTGTTCGTCAACAACAGCAGCTAGGGCGCTGGTGTTTCTCCACGACTTCTACTGAGAAAAAGCAAGTTAGTTTTTTAAGGTGGTGAAACAAACAAGTGAGATAGTTTGTAACAGTATGGTTGCTATCCTATAGGTTGTTTACATTGGATTTGGGTTTATGCACACTACCTGGAAGAGAAACGTGACCCTTAGAGATCGAAATATACAAGTACAGTACACAATTTACGTAGTTGTGAAGCAGTCGTGACCAGCATGTGAAATGATTAGTTCTTAGTTTGTAATGCGCAGTATGGGCAGTTCGGGATAGAGTGAGCATTCAAAAAAGTCCTGTAAAATTATTTTCAGCTAGTTCGTATACGTATTTCCGTGCGTAATGGCTAACGTCTCGGAAATGTCTAACCTGTCTGGACACGTTACTTATTGTTTGCATGTATAAGATAAATTGTGCAGTCGGTAGGAACCTATATACACTAGACCCCCGATTTTACGAACCCTGGATTTAACGAAGGTAGCGATTCTACGAATACAGTCACAGGAACCCTCAAAAAATAACAAAATTATAGAACAAAAAAATTGTAAGGAATTACGTTGACAATGAATAAAACATACTGTATCTAATTCACGGCATTAAAATATGAATTGTAGAGTTGCAGTTATTACTTGGTAAGTCGCAATATTAAAAATAAAACAAAAATAGTGAAAATCTGTTAAAAAATGCGGTAGTGACAGTTTGAAAACAGCACGGCGGCGGCGCCGCATGTGCCAAGCCGGCCGGCCAGTCTCCAACTAGTAACTACTACGTATTAGGATCTATATTGAGGTCGTACTATAGACGCAAAGTTTCAGCGCATGCGCATATGCTCATTTAACTATAGTACAGACTCCTTCTAGGCTGTTTCACGATGTCTTATATCTCTCTCGTCTCGCGCCGAATGAGTTTACTTTTTTACACGAACCCTATAAATAATAGCGTGATATTTTTCTTTATTGCGTTAACACCATACGTACTTAAAACAATTAACTTGGCGCATAATTTGCTTAAACAATGCGTTACTGCGTGTCGTAAAACGTGGGTTTCACAAATGAGCACGATAATAGCGCTACCTATTTTCCAAGTGTAGAAACATTTGTCTCCGGGTATGTCGAACTTGGAAAATAAATAGACGTTCGTGTATTACGTAATCCCGGAACTTCTAATTTATTTTTACCGCATATACTGACTGTGGAAGTGATTATTTACAATCACTTATACATGTAATTCTCGACGATTTTAGGTAAGAGCGTCACAAAATGGCGTTCTTGGAACAACGTAGATACATGCTACGGTGCCGCTATCTGTCAGCAATCTTGTGAACGTTCGTACAGTTGCGCTATCTGTCCGCTCTGCACGCTACTAGTATCTACGTTCTCGTACAATTCATCAACAACGTCGAGGGAATGTTTTTACGTTAAGTTATATAAAACTGCGCAATGAATAAATACATCCGCTTATTCCTTCTTTCTTTGGTGAATAATCTACAAGGGCATTTTACTAGTAAGGAATGCCTACTTTTTTTTTCCATTAAACGCTATGCAAGTCGGGCTATTCGCTCGTGAGAAGGCACTCGGCAGCTCAGTTTTCTCTTTTTTTAGGACAAAGGTCGATCATATCTATTGTTTAGCGGTGTTCTTTTGGTCGTAAGACGTCTGCCTATTGATATAAATTTATATTTCAACTATCACTTGCGTTATTTTTCCGTTAAATGCTACGGAAGTCGGTCTATTCGCTTGAGAGAAGACACTCGGAATCTCGATTTTCTCATTTTTTTAGGAAAAGGATTAGTCATATCTATTGTTTAGCGGTGTACTTTTGATCATAAGACGTCTGACTATTGATATAAATTGATATTTAAACTATCACTTGCTTTATTTTTCCGTTAAATGCTACGGGAGTCGGGCTATTCGCTCTAGAGAAGACACTCGGAATCTCGATTTTCTCATTTTTTGGGAACGACAAGGGTCTGTCATATCTACCGCTCAACAGTGTGACGTCTGGCTACTGATATCAATTTATGTTTACATTATTACGTTAATTAATTTCCCGCAAAACGCTACGGAAGTCGGGGCCTAGAGACACTTTGCAGAAAAAATGCAATTTTAAAATTTTCTGTTAGGGCAGGGGGGGGGGGGGCAAAAATAAGCCGCTATCGAATTTACGAAGGTAGCAATTTTACGAATACGATGAGAGGAACCGTGAGTATTCGTAAAATCGGGGTCTAGTGTAGTTTGATTTTAAAAAAAGTTAATTAATTATATAAATCTCAAGTATATCAATTTCAGTTGATTCTTTTTCAGTGTTATAGTGTTCAAGTAGGAAAATACACAAAACTATAGTGCGTAATTTCACTGCAAACCATACAAGCAGTAAGGCAACTATTGTACCATATACTTGTGTATAGTGCGCACCACAATTTTTACAACCAGGTCCAGGGAAAAAAATTTAAGTGCATACTAATGTAAAAAAAATACGGGAGTACGAGACAAAACAGTGAAGCAACGCGAGGGTGACTACAATGGAAGGGCCAAGGGGAGGGGGAGGATGTAAGGAAATATGGCTGGTAACAAAGAAAAGAGAGAGAAAAGATAGCATTGCATTCACAGTGTGTGACGGTGGCTAAGAGTGCGAAGGAGAGCCACGGGGGTGAGGCTTGCGCCTCCCTTCTCCACAGCTATCTATAAATACCATGCCAACATCACTTGCTGCTTGCCTGCGCTTGCTTGCGTGTGTGTGGATGCCTGCAGCTTCCAGCATGTTCCAGATGTGAGATAACAACATGTCAGGACAGCAGCTTGCCTTTTTTATTTACATGACACTTCTCTCCCGAAAAAAAAATGAACAATGTTGCCTTTTTTTCTTCCTTTGGTTTCCACGAACGATATCTGATCATGAAATGTCAAAATTAGCTTCTCTTATTGATTCCGCCCTTCACCCAGGAGAATTTGTTTATGCCACATCAAATGACTGAGCAGCATACTTTGTAACTAACAGTTTAAACGTAAAAGCTAGTCAATTTCTGGCCATCATCAGACAAGTTTTTAACCAGTGTATTGTGTAAACACTGAGTAACACTTTGAGCAGGAACACGAATAAGAGCAAACAAAAATTAGGGGTTTTGCAGTGACGGTTACAGCAGAGCAAGGGGGATGGTGGGAAGCAGAAGAAAAAATAATAGGAAGAGGAAAATTATGGGCAAACCGGGCTGTGAGAAACATTCTCACTCGTGACACCTGTCTGTTTACGATTACAACTCCGACTTCTTCTCCCCTCCTCCCTCACCATCCTGCCGTGGTCGTTTTTCATTAATTTTTTTTTTTTTTTCTATTTTCCGTGTATAGCGCAGCGTGCACCCTTGAATTTTTATCAGTTGCTTTGGGATAAAAGTGCATGCTATACACGAGTTAATATGGTAAATGTTGAATTAAATACACTAACAGCTACTGTTTTTTTTTTTTTAAATTGGAATTTATTGGTTTGAGGACATACGCTATTGCCTATGTTTTGTTGACTAAACATGTATTGAAAGACAAAGTGACAAAATTCAAAACAACACATAAAAACACAGAAAACATAAGAAAAACAATCCCAGAGAAACTTCATCAATTTTTTTACGTTAAATTTTTTGTGTTCACTTTATCCCGAATGACCTGTAAAATAAAAGGGCCAGGAGACCAATTGAGTTGTCTGTATGCAAGGCTAGCTAAACAGGTGGTGCATACAACAACAGTGCTTGACCATTGCGCTGAACACACATACTGAAGATATAGAGGAGGAGGCATTAGTCCTCTCAGCTCGTTGACCCATGTGTCAGTGTTTGGGTTTTCCTTCAAAGCATGGTAACTGCAGTTCCAAGGAGAATAAAGCTACAATTGTATCTTGCGCAGATAATAATTCAATAGAACCCTGATTTTACCAACAGTCAGAGTATGAACATTACACATTGCAAGATTAATTTCATAGACAAGCAATTTTCTCAGTATGCACAACATTTGGAATTAGGATATGTATGAAAGCCTCGTATTTCGTTACCACACTGTGCAATTTTTGGAGTTTAATGACGTTGCAACAGTATTAAACACAAATCTTGAGTACGTGTGCTTGTCTCGTACACCATGGTACCCTCCACGAGGAAAAAGGCTGGTGATACAGAATGTGTTAGTAGCAAATGTTTATCATAAATAACAATGTGATTTAATTTCTGTGGAATAGTTATGTTGTCCGAGTCAATATAGGTACAACATTATTATTGAGAGCATAGCTCTGCTCTTTTAACTATCCCTAAGTATAAATATGTGTGTTACATTATCCATTTAGGTTATGGAGGAACCAAAATCTATATTGAATGACCCCAGTGACTGACAGCCGAATTACAAAGTACACTGCTGTTGCTGTTTTTGTCAACAGGTGATGCAGGGTGTACAAGATCAATATTTTAGATGGTCACATACAGTGAAACATTGTATTTACGTTACCGTTATTTGCGTTTTCCCGCGAATTGCACTTTTTTCTTCAGGACCCGTTTGTCTGCCATTTAGTGCAGTGTTACATTTTCCCGCATATCACATCATCAAAATTTTATTTTTCCCGCTGTTTACGTTTTTTGCCCACGTTTTCGCCATCGTTTGTCTTTGTAAGCGCAAATAACTGTAACTTTAACCTGAAATTTGCAAAACGTGTTTGAAAGTCAAGCAGTTGTGTTTTAAATCATTTCCATTTTAGTGCAGCGTGTTTTAGATGGTTATAAACCGGTAATGTAATCGAAAAAAAAAAAAAAGCTCACATTGTCAATAAAACAAAAACAGATACTGTAATAATGGAGAACTGTGATGAGTTCGTGGGAACATGTGTTGATCTGAATAATGAAGAACTGTACATTCCCATTCAAATGCTTACCGTTTTTGTTAAAATTCATGATAGCATTTGCAAAAAAAATGGCAAAATGCGGAACAGTATTTACCAAACGATAAAAAAAATCAGATCTAACATTTGAAGATGTTCTCTTGGTATGTTCATGTGCCATAAATCTTCTGTAACAGTATATTCGATTCCAATATTGGTATCTTACACTGTGTACCAAATTTTATATGACAAAATATGATAAATACATAGCTTGCATAAATACTATCACTTTGATTTTACCTGTAGAGAGTTTTTTAAGCAACGTGAAAACAAAAGTACTAAATAAGGTAAGATGAATGTTTTTTTTTTTGTGATTTCCCTTCATTTACACTTTCCCGTTATTTACACTTTTTCGGCCTGTCTCACTGGAAAGTGTAAATAAAGGGTTTCACTGTACTAGGAACATTAAAAATATCTACTACAGCACATTGGATTTAAACATTAAAAGCATAACAGTAATTATGTGGCCTATATTTCAATTTGTCTCTTGTACATTATAATTCTACTGTAGTTTACTGTACATCCTTTTCTAAACAAGAGTCTGAAATATTTGTTGGAACAAAGAACGTTGCTATGGAATTTCATTGCCAGCACTATGTTTTGTCTTTATTAACACACAATTCTGTACGAGTTCAACAATCGCACTGATAAGAGAGCAACCATTACGATAAATCATGTTTTTCTACCCAATAGCTAAAGACATGCAAAATTCGCGTTATTTTCGGACAGCTGACTAGACTCCAAGTGACTATAGCAGACCTTCCAACCATCCGGATTTTGGCCGGAGTCTCCGGATTTTTTAGGTTGTCTCCCGCCCTCCGTATTTTTTACAGAAATATCCGGATTTGTGATTTCCACGGCATGTTTTTCATATTTTTAATGTCGAACGATAAAAATAATTGATTATCGCAGCTAAGTTTGCGAGCGACGCGACTCATAATACAATCAATTATCGCAGCGTAAGTCGTAACTGAAGGAATCGAAATATTAGTTCCGGTCGTCGGCCATTATTGTTTTGTGACGAGTTATTTGTAATTTTAAAATGTCCAGAAAATATGAAACTGTGTATAGAAATGCGTTTTCAGATGAGTACCCTTGTATTAAAGAATCTCGAAAAGGTACTACATATGCTTTCTGTTACTTGGGTAGGTGTGATTTTTCCGTGGCACATGGCGGAAAACGTGATGTCATCAAGCATGTGCAAACAAAAAAACACAAAGAGAGCACAGTATGTGTTGAAAGTAATCGTAAGTTAAACTTTTATGTTAAAGAAAATGACAGTGAAAGTGTTACACGTGCGGAGTGTCTGTTTACTTCTTTTATAATTGAACATAACCTCCTATTCAACTGTGCCGACCACGCCGGGGCGTTGTTTAGGAGTATGTTCCCCGACAGCCTGATAGCCAAGCAGTATGGATGTGCCAGAACAAAAACATCCGCAATTGTGCGTGAAATAGGCATTAACGAAAAGAAGAAAAGAATCAAAACTCTTCAAAACACGCCATTTTCTGTTTCTACAGATGGTAGCAACAAAAGTGATGCTAAGCTGTACCCTATTGTAGTTACTCTGTACAACAAAGCTTCTCAACAAATCGAAGATTGTATACTCTCTGTCCCTTCACTAGAAGGCGATGCAACTGGTCAGAACATTGGTAATCTTGTACTTGCCAGCCTTAAGTCGTGTAATGTCCCACTGTCGAATGTTTTGGCCCTAAGTGCAGACAATGCACCTGTGATGTTGGGAGCGAAGAAAGGTGTTGCTGCTCACTTAAAAACTGAGATACCAAATCTCATAGTAATAGGTTGCCCTTGCCAACTAATAAATTTAGCTGCTGCGAAGGGAGCAGCATGTCTTCCTGTCAAAATTGATGAGTATTTAATCAACATTTTTTATTATTATTTAGAAAAAAGTGCAAAAAGGAAAAAATATTTGAAACATTTCCAGGAGTTGCATAACACAGAAGTTCGAAAGATTTTGAAACATGTAAATACACGCTGGTTGTCTCTTGGAAGATGCTTGAGTAGATTGTTGCAGCAGTGGCAACCTCTTGCAATTTTTTTTTAGAACAGAAGTTTGCGGTGTAAGGGATTCCCAGGTTGGCACCTTACAAACGTACAAAATTCCTAAATTTGCCAATAATCAAGTTAATAGCACAGTTTCAAACTCTGTTCAAGACACTGACAAAGGTTCTGGACTAAGTAAGTCTGCAGTTTCATCCAGTTCAAAAAGAAGCTTAGAGTCACAAGCATGTACAAGTCAACTAAAAAAACCAAAACCAAATAACACTCCAGTAACCTGCAGCCTGTCACTGGAAGAGAGGTTATTTATGTTTATTTCCTCAGAACTGAATAAGGCATTTTGCTTATTTCTTTCAAATACTATCCCAGTATTTGAAACACCAAATGTGCTTCTACAGTCTAGTGTGCCTCAGATTCATGTGCTGAGGTCACTTTTGCTTAATATGTTACAGTACATAATGTCTAAATTTGTTATGCCAGCAGCAGTTAAATGTGCAGTGTCAATTTTAAATGTTGACTACCACAGCCAAGACAATCAGAAAAATGACTGTGATATGATAATAGGCAGTGCGACGATTAAAGTTGTGGCGACACTAAAACAAGAAGACAAGTTGATTTTCTTTGATTCAGTTAGAAAATACTATTCAGCAAGTTGTGATTACATAATACACAAATTTCCACTTAAAAGTGATGTTTTGATTAATGCTGAAGTTGTAAATATTGAGTCAATTGACAGTCCATCATTTTCAAGTATAAAATTTTTTGCATAAAATTTCCCTGTAATTTTTTTAGGTACTGGGCAAAATTTGGACGAAGAATTAGATGCATTGCAGGCCCAATTTTGTAATTTTCAACTTGAGCCAGAACTACCTCAAGACATCAAAAATGAAGAAAGAATAGACAAAAGGTGGTCATTGGTAGGTCAAATGAAAACAGCAGATGGAACATTAAATATAACAAATTAGCCAGAGCAATGCTTACGATTTTGACAATACCACACAGTAACCCATCGTGTGAAAGTGTATTCTGTCAAGTTACTAAAACCCACACCCAGTTCAGGTCTGCACTTAGCAAAGAAACACTGGAATGTCTTCTACACAAAAAGGAAAATGTTTTGAGCAAAAGTTTGATCCGTCATTTCTCAAGACTGGAAAATCAGCTGCAACGTCAAGGAATCAACAGCATTAAGGTAGAGTGACAAAGCGACCTGTTATTTTAACTGTTTTCTTGAATTGTAAGAAATTCCAAGTTTTTAGTAATATTTTTGGATATAAATGACACCATTTTGCACCTTAAAATCCATATTTTTCTGGAGGATGGCCCTCTTTGGCTTGGGGTATGGATAAAAATCCTCCTGATTTTCCATTTCTGGAAGTTGGAAGGTCTGCTATAGGATCGTTCGACGTCTCCCACTGGGCAATGTTGTCGTGACTTGCCGTGGAGAATGCTTACACGTAGAAAGGCCAATCTCTGTAAAGACATAACACACGTAAATGACAACACATAAAAGTTTGTGGCCAATTGAATAGCAGATTATGCTCCGTTACGTACAGAAAGTGAAGTTTAGTCTGCTACTAAATGATAACGCGAATTTTGCATGTCTCTACCAATAGCAAAATAATAGCACTAATACTGTAGTGTGTTCATTAGCTTTCTTAACTATTGACGTAATTGAACGTCGCTAACCACACTGCTCCACAGAAACATAACGAAACGCACTCCATGAAAGTGTTTGTATTCACTATGTATTTGTGGTAGGTTTTTTTGTAAGCACTCGGCGCATATTGCATCTGCAGCGAAACGTGCCAGCCTTTAGCCTTTCAACACTGCCATTGTATATCTTCCAACATGTCAAGCCAGTGCTGAGCACTATAGTAGAATCCCGATGTTATGACCCCTCTCAGTTTCCAGGAAAAGTGTCATAATAGAGGAATAGGGACCTTTTAGCCTGACCATCCCAACCAACACCTCATGTACATCAAAATTTGCCAATTTTTGTATGAAGTTTATATTCAGTCATCTCTGGAGTAAAAAATAGTTTTTAAATTAAATACAGTACATATAATTTCAATAGTGAGATGCTTACGTAAAATATTATGCTCAAAAAAGCAATTTTCAGTGTCTCCTCATCACAAATAAAAAACAGCATAAACACAGTGCGACATGCCACTTTCCATTGGTTAAGTGTGTAAAAATCATACTATTTATTATTGAAAAGTTAACTTATTAGAGATTTAATTATACAGATGTAGTAAGTTGTTGATGTAGTTAAAAATCCAGTGTGCTGTGACACATGTTGTGAGGTGTATTGGCAGTACCCACCCAAAGTTTGTCCTGTATGTTGTCATTTTAGCATTGTTAGGGAAAGGTAGTAGGTGTGTTATCTGGTATTTCTTTGTCTTTCTTTTTCATTTAAGTCTAACAATTTAATATCTGCTAGTGTTTGTTTGACCTGTAGTATTATTAAATTAATTTAGGACACCGCAAAGTATTGACCTACTATTTAAATCAGATGTTATAATAACTTTAACAATTATGGCTGTTGATAGCTATTGTGGTGTTAATATTCTTTCATATGATTATTGTCTTGTTTCTTTGAACTCAGAAAATTCAAATATTGGTAAATTGTATTTAAAAAAATAAGAAAGAAATAATTAAGGCCTAAGTGGTGGTCTTCACAATACTTTTCGTTAAATTGTAAATACCTGAACTTTACTAAATGTAATTCTGTTACGTTTTACCTCCTTTACTGTGTAACAACTTGGTTGTACGTATAACTTCAATCTGCATGTGCCTAATAAACCCAAAGAATAACCAGCAGTAGTATGTGTTTTTCCTGAGTGTATTGAGGACCTTTTGACCAGCAGAGTGGGGAAGAATGTAAGTATTTTCCATCATAAAGTTCTGTCACACCTAACCCTTAAAGCCCTAAAACATCTTGTGCTCCAGTCAACAGCCGGGTATTGCTGCTGTGACATCTAACATTTTTAACAATCTATAACTGACTGTGTGTAAGGAGCAATGGCTTCAAATACAAACATTATTATTAAACATTTCAAAAATCTAAGTTATTTTGAGTTTTTATTAACGAGGTTCCATGATTAACGATAGTGTAATTTATCAATTGTATTTTTACTGAGTAAATAGTGCATGTAGATAACAGTTTTCTGAGTAGTGGAATGTACTGTAGTTGTAAATATTGTACAGTATTATATTTTAATTAAAAAGCACATAGCAGTGTTCATATTTACTTGCAGATGAAAGATAAACTCTGGTGGTAATAGAAACTAAGCAGTGATGCAGAAATACTGAGTTTTTGATTAACCACTTGTATAATGTTGTCTTCGTAAAATACATTGTTTATACAGGTTTTTGTGTTAATGTGCTGGATATTGTGTTAATGTGCCGTTTGTTCTCAGTATAAAGCTTTGTCAGTACAGACATTTGTTTTGTGGATCGTACATGATTTACTGTAGTTTCTTTTTACTGTGATTATTACAGGTTTTTGGAGTTGACCTTGGGCCTATCCCGCCAGAATTCTTTGAGGGAGGTAACCTGATGGACATGATAACCGCAATGGAGGCTCGTGAAGAGCAGGAGTAAGTAATGACTTTGTGTCTATAATGTAAAAGAGAAATGTTGGAACAACAGTTTTGCAGTATTTTACTGCCCTACATCATATTAAGAAAAATGTCATTTTTCTAAAATTTTAGTTGTAGTGTGTGTTCAACAAAACAATATTAATGGCTTAAAAGATTTCATTGGCGCTGCTAAGCATACATGAAAATGTTAAAGATTTCTTAAGTTTCCTTGGTTCCACTGAATTTTCGTCACTACTGTGGGAAGCATGTCACAACCTGAGTTTCCCATGCTGAGACTATTGCATGAGAGACACAGTTGGGACCAGTCAGATTTTCCTAAAACTTTGTTCATAAAAAAAATTGAGGGCCAGAAGTGCTCTAGACTTAGATTAATTTGCAGGACCTCCTCCGAGGATTACTAACAGTAGTAGTGTGATCGACCCAGCCCCCTGACGTCAGGGGAGCCCCGTTTTTGATACTGACACCTGACAGGAGTAGTTACTCCTACACAATATCCTACGAGATCAATGACCCTGATGAGTACCCAGCATTCCCTTTGTGCCCCACCATCTTTGTTGATTTGCGGCTATCCACACAGTTAGTGCCTCTGTCAAGGTGTAAGATGCTGCTACCTGACTAATCTCATGCACCATGTTTATGTCGCCGGCAACTGCTACTGATGGCACACCAGCATGCTGCAAAGCTTCTAAGAGGGCAGTAGCCATAGCCAGATGCTTGGCAGGATTATGTCAAGCAAATTCACACTGCTACGTGTTCTAATGCACTGGCACCGCCAGACAATGTGCAGAGATTGCTCAAAAGCAAGCTCCCAATGCCAGAGTGCTGCCTCTGCCATTGCCCACTTCATCCAGACCAAGGACCTCAGCCCAGCAGGACCCATTTACAGTATTAAGAAAGTTAACTGGAGCTCAATGGTGTGTCTCCCTGCCAATCTTGCCACTGCATCTATGCATGTCCCGATGGTGACCATTGATCTGCTCCTTTGACTGCTCTGTACCAGGTGACTGTGCCCTAGCCAGCAGAGAGAGCTCCTGCAACTTATCCATGGCAGTGAGGCTGCCGCAACGATAAGACGTTGCTTCCTTGTAGAGGTCAACCCTACAGGTGAGACCCTATTACAGGTGTCTCATACACTCTCTGCACTTCCCAATCATTAAGGAAACCTTAACAACAAAGGCGAGTTCTTGAACTTCAAGCCCTAGGTATTCTCCTCACTACAAAAGGCGCTTACGGAAACTACTTTGGATCCACTCGATAGCGAGTAAATCTGTCGGAAACGTCGTGTGATAAAGATCTACTGGCCCTCAAGATCTTAAAATGTTCAACTCGATCCCGGCGCCGGATTCCATTGGTCTACTCTGCTCCTGAGCAGGGTAAATAGCAGCCAGCAGATGATACAAAGGAAAGCACGCGTAAAAAGTAAACAAACAGACTCCCGCATGTGTACATAATAGAAAAAATATGTTGTAAAGCAGTTTGAATGCATGTTCACGGAAAATATGATGTCGGATCGTAGTATTTTTGTTGAACAAGAAGTCTGGAGCAGTTCATCAAGTAAAAATGTCACCATAGTACATAATTCAGGTATGGAATAAATTATTATTACTGGTACACAATTTTAATGCTACATACGTATATAATACCAGCAGAATAGGATATTCACTGTTTTAACTTGGTCTAATAACATATGTCTGCCAGATCAGCTACTGGAATTACAGCTTCTTCAGATTTTGCTATATTTTTTATAAAGGCCGCTAAGTAGTAAAACCTCTTTATAACGACCCATTTTATAACGACCACCTGTCTATAACAACCCATTTGGGGAAACCGTGATTTTTTAAATTTTTTTATTTCAAATTTCAAGGAAATCTGCAAAAAAATAGTTTTTGTGCGCCGTGTTGCATTTCTAGCGGCGAGAACTGTACTCCACGCGGCAAGCGGTAACTCATCCTTCCCCTCTCCTGCCATAACGGTACTATTATCTTCCTTTCCCCTCACGTGAATACCTGGCCTGCTCGGCATTCTCCACCTTTGTTCATGTGCCAGTGTTCTCTCGCTTGCTGTTAGGTACACTACATGCTCTCTGTTTGCTCTATTATAACGACTTTATTGTGCGACTTTTGGATTTATCTTGGTTTTTTACGATTTATGACGATTTATTACGTTTTGATATTCACAATTTCAATTTGGTAATTTATTTGGTTTGAATTTGTGAACGATTGTTGACGGCCCACGCAGTACTTTTGGCTTTCGATTTGTTTACGATTATTAGGCTTGATTCTGTAAACAATTGTTGATGAGCCGTACATTTTTTAAAACTTCATACGGACTTTCGATATTTCCATAATGAGTGGAAAGCGAGTCGGCTTGTCACTTCTGAAGAAGTATGAAGTAATCAAGGAAGTGGAATCGACACAGAAGCCGAAATCAGAGATTGCGCGGGAGTTTGGCAACCCGAAATCAACATTGTTTACGATCTTATAAATGAGGAACGAGATCGTAAATGCAGTGCAGAAAGAAGGACGCAATGCAAACGTAAAAAACTGCAGCGTACTATGCACGCCAATTTGGAGGAAGCTGTGCTGGAATGGTTCGGCCAACTTACAGCACAAAACTTGCCTGTAAGCGGAGGACTTTTTTAAAAAATAGGAAACAGTTGTTTGGCCCTTTAATGTGTCAAACTTTATTTTATTGTGTGTTTGTTTAGTGTCCCGTCAATGCAGTGATAATAGTAAACAAATGATCTGCCTAATTTATCACGTTTGTTGGCTATTATATCTGGTAAGTTTTTTACTAGTGTTCTTGCAGTTTTTCATGATTTTTTTTTCCTTGTGTACTCTTTAATAAATCCATGTCGCTACGTTTTCTTTGTCCTGAACAAAATATTTTTGACATTGACATGTAACTTTAATATTTTAACTAAGCGACGTTACATCACAATGCACGCCCGCGATTATCTTTCAGTTGGTCTCAAGGCAGAGCAGGCTGACATGCTGAAGAGGACAGCTGCTGTGGCTGTGGTATTGATCGGTGCATGCGCGCGCAGCCATCTCCGGCACTCACATCCTCCCCCCTCCCTCCCCCGACATGGTCTATCCTCCCGGCCAGCCGAGCGGCTGGCTGATAACAAGCAAGCGGAGACATGGCACGTAACCTCACAGCAGATGACTTTCTAAGCGTTCATAACGTAAAAGAAAAGCCCTGAGAGTAGAATACACTATCGCCTTTTCTCTAAAAGATGCCTGGTCATAAATTTCGTTTACAGCTAAGTTTAAATGTAAGATTTATTATTGCTTAAGATGACTGAACATGGACTTAATGCGAAAACTGCCAATTTTGACATATAGAGGTTCCAAATGGTTCCGAAATCTAACGATCACCTCTCTATAACCGACCCTAATCTCGGGAACTGTGAGGGGTCGTTATAAAGAGGTTTTACTGTACTCTTCAGATTTACGACCGTTTGTTAAGCATCGAAGACTGATTAGATCCAGTCACTTGACCAGCACTACCGACCCAGTACGTTTCCGTATTCACCTATGGGTGCTTACCATCAGGCATAGGCGCCGAATGGTAAGTTGATACTTTTAGAAACACACTGTTGAGAATTACTAGAAACACTTCCATTATTACCATACAAATGCAAGCAAATAAAATAGCAGTATGGTGAGAAAAGTAAATAAATTAATTTTTGTATTACTATGCATCCATGAGTGTAAATATAGTTTCTGATATTATTTTAACAGTGAGCTAACACGTCTGATAAAATAGTCGGAGGAAGGTTGGGTTGGTATTGATATACAAATAGTTCTTCTGTGTATTATGAACCGTGGACAAAATATTGAAAAATGTTTAATGGAATATGTACATAATGCGTTTGTTAGGAAACAAAATATATTTTATTTTTACATTGAGCATGCATTACAATATTTTAAAGGTGTCATAGTTGGTGGCGGTGGATGAACGATGTACGTCGGCTTGCAGTATGACAATAGGCCTTCCCAAGGAGTATGTAAGGCTGACTCTGCCATTGTGTCATACACAGCATGGTGTTGAGTTTTCATTTGTTTTTCTGAAAGCGATGTACAAATAATTGAGTGTGAAATTGTGAACTTATTACTGAAACTGTACAGGTTTCGATTCCTAGAATTTGTGTTTGCGCTATACCCCACAGAATAAATCAGAGCAACATAAGCTGCATAGCGTAGTTTTTAACGGACTGGTTTTCTCTTTGGGTTATCACATTTTTGGAGCGGTTTACATTACGTGGCTGTTTGATTATACTGAAGTTTAGTTGCCTTAGTTTCAAAGACTGTGAGGATATTGACACGTAACAGCACATTTACTATGTCTATACATTAAATTAAGACATAAGGTAATTATAGTATGTCTAAAAATTCAAATGGCTATATAAACCAATGAATCAAATGACATGGCTTTGTTTACTTTCTTGTGCATCATGAGAGCATCATTAAAATAGGGATAAATAAATTACAAACCCCTATAATAAACTTACATGTGTTAGTATTTGCTGTTATGTGTTAAGGCCTTCATAATTTTAATTTGCTTGTGCATTAGTCAGTATCAGTGTGTTACATGAATAGGGGTAATCAAAATAGTTTGATACAGTACTGTGTGATAAATAGTTACTTATGTGATTCAAATTAAAAGAAAAACCAACTAAAATATTAGTACAATATAACAATACAATACCATGTATACATTACTTAATTTAATTTCAGTATTGTACACTAGTTACTAGGAGTGTGAGAAGCAGTAATTTTTGCTTCGAAGTGAAGTCGAATTTTTTTCCTTCGAAGTCAAATATTTTATTGTTTCTTCTGTGCTATAGTAATACTTCCACATGATTCAATTGTGGCTCTACACTTCTCCCTCGCTTATCAGAACTGGTCGGGGGACGAATCAGTTTGGTTTTTTAATTCTTCGGATAAAATAATAGATTTTTTGTTTGTAAACAAAAATTATGCTTGTATTAACGTAATAGGCTATGTATGTAAATGTACGAGTGGGAAACATGTTGTATACACTGCTCAATGAATTTTAGTTTACACTCTGTACATATTACTGAAAATTTGTAGTACAGTATTTAAACACAGTGTATAAGAAACTCTGCAGTTACCTTCAAACGGCGCTACCGTCAAACGGTGCGCTAGGGCCACCTGGCAACATTGTTTACCCCCTCGAGCTAGCTGGCGCTCAACAGCCAGCTGCTCAAAGATTGCTGTACTGTAAGAAATGCATGGCTAAAAATAGATAACACCTCTCCTGACTGTCCACGCCAGCCAATACCCTTTCACTCCCCCCTCCCCCTTCAAAACACTCCATTAGACACATTGTGTTCATGTGTGTGCATCAACTGCCGTGCCGTGCCTTGCCTTGTCTAGTCCTTTACATACTCCTTGGTCTAGTCTACGTCGTAGCTGCAACCAAACTGCCCCCACTCCCATAACTGTTCTATACTCACGTGCAACTTTCATCCTGTCTGGCCGCAAAGTAGAGCGTTATTTTTGTCATCCCACTCCCACTCGCTCAAAGCCCTCATCTAGTGTCTGGTGTAGACCTGTAAGTGGGAGTGGGGTGAAGAGACAACACGTTTCTTTTTTTCTCTCATTACATCGCCGCAAAAAAAAGGACCAGTATGGCACTCAAGACTATAAAAGAACAAGGTGGCGAGTGACCGGGAAGACCGGGAAAAGTCAATGAATTTATGATGTCTGGCAAAATCAGGAAAAAGTGAGGGAATTCTCTAAAAAAAACCTGGAATTCAAAATTTAGTAAACGAACATTCCTGCGGGTGGTATTAACACAACATACTATTTTCTTGGTACATATACCAATTTTCAAATTCCATAGTAACTTTTGGTACCAATATTGTAGTAGTTGTGTGGGACAGGGGATTTAATGCGAGGTGCAAGTTTTTAGACTCAAATGCAATTTTTTTTGCATTGTGTACCAGAATTTTCAGTGGTTTCTGACAGTGTTGCCAGACCAATGGTTTCCCTGACAATGTGGTGTGATACATATTTTCAAGTTTCCACAGAGGTAAAAAATTACTCTATCATTGTGTTTATTGCATACTGTTTGCAAAGTGCTGTAAATGTTAATGAATTTTTAGAATAACGTGGGTTTTAAACAGTTGTGTTTTTCCCCAAGAGTTCGTAGTAGAAATTGAAGGTGCAGACTTGGGAACATAGGATCCACAGTTTGCTTTTGTTCTTACCATGTGGTATGCTGGTACGTTCATTAATCGAAGTTGGTTGTTTATTGTTTACTTGGCGTGGCGCGTATATTTTTTCTATAGTTCATATCTTGTGAACAAGTCTGAAGCCCGTGAATTTACATTTAAATTGCATTTTATGTACTGTACCGTGTGAAGGAGGAACACACCTGAATTTTTTGGCTTGTGCAGTGACAAAGATTTGTTAAAAAGTGATCTTGTGTGTGTTTATGAAAATGATTAAGTGCATTAAAAATATCTGGAAATGTATGTTCAATGAGTGTTATTTCCACGACGTAATTAATATAGGAATAACAGTCATTACTGGAAGAAACAGGATGTATTTAGGTCATATTGGTTAACCATCCTACTACTATTAAATTAATCGCGAAGTTTCTGGTGGTAACTCTGCAATTTGCAATTCGTACAATGTTAACTTTTTCTTTAAGCAACATGGGCTGGCGTTCCATTATGAGCCACATTGAAGACAGAAAACCCTAAGTTGGCTGGGTGTTTAAACTCTGTGAAGGTAGGCCTAGATGCTTTTTTCAAATCTGTACCATGTGAAACCACAATTTTTCCAGATTAAAGTCATAGCAAAGAAACTTCAGTTACAGCAAAATAAGATAGGTTTTTACATCATATTTGGTCTTTAGTCATATTTCATGGATAAAATGAGTTAACGGCTGGAGGGGAAGAAAGTTGTAGTCTGTTTCGATGAATCATTGAAGAAATTGTCGCAAAAACAGCAGGTGCTCATTACAGTATTTTTTTTATTCAAATAGTTTTGGTATTACACGTCTGTTTTTAGACCACTTATTAAATGCTTTTAATTCTGATATTGAGAACTTTTCTCGCCATAAATTCACAAACACAGCATTTTGAAAGTGGAAAGTGAATTGATATAAGTGAAAATTATTGAATTTGAATATTCCTAGGACTTTGTTGCTTTGTAAATAATGAAGATAACAATAGAATTTCAGCAAGGTGAAGTTATGTTGATAAGTAGTGTTCTGCTTCACAAAAAAAGGTAAATATTAAGTATCACTACTCATTGTGTACCATTCAAACTATTGATTTTAGACATATAGTTTACTGATTTAAAATGTTTCTAGAGACGTTTAAAAATGTTTCTAGAGACGTTATACGTATAAGTAGTCCTACGTAAATTTTTTTGTTAGGTTAGGATAAGTTAGTCTAAGTAGAGTTAGGTTATGTTATTTTAAGTTAGGTTACGAACATTAAATTAGGTCAGGTTAGGTTACCTAACCTAAACTAGGCAATCTAACAAAAAAGTTTATGTATGGCTTTTGGTGGTTAGGGCGGCACAACTCTCTGCTTTTCGTCACCCCAAGCTGCATTCCAGCGTTGCCTTCTTCTTTGCTCCGGGCAGTACTTGACTGTGATAACTTTGGCTGTGTTGGAACGTGAGGCATGTGCATGTGCTGCAGCTTAAAAACTGCTCCATGAAGCAAATACAACTAGTATGCAGCATTTAGACTTATAAGGTTTTTATTTTATGTTCGTTCACAAGGGGAGAGATAAGAGCGACTGCAACCAGCATGCCGAGAACCACTTTGCCTCTATCCACAGTGCAGAATGTTAAGCTGCTGCATAGTGCCATTGTTTTATAATTTTTCCTTTAGGCCTAAGACTAGGTCGCGAGTAATCCACACGTGACAGAATCTTGAAAAGTCTGTTTTTAGACCTTTTGATTGGCTCAAAATTCACGTTCCTAGTAGCTGTACTGGTTTTTAAAAAATGAAGACTTTTTTTAATATGTTTGTCCTGTAACAAACAAGTTTATCTGTATAATTTAAAATCTTATAGTGGAGGCATGCTACAACAGTTTATGCACAATAAGATCCAACAGCTGCATTGAAAGGCTTTAAATTGTTGCAATATACTTTCACGCAAATAATACAAGCTGTTCTGTTTGTGTGGTGCTTCATGCCAGGCAAACAGAGCAGTATTTATTGCGCGCACACAGGCAGCTGAGAGGGCGACAAGTCAAGGTCAACTGGCCGCTCTCCCCTCCTCTCCGTTATCTACACAACCATACAGCGTGCGGACGCACGGCTACTAATGTCTCGGCACACTGAATTTTCAACGACTTACGATATCTGTACAGTAAAATCTCAAATAATAAGTTAACTTCTCAATAATAAATCATATGATTTTTCACAGTAAGTCAATGGAAATGGGTATATCACTCTGTGTTATGTGTGTGTGTGTGTGTGTGTGTGTGTGTGTATATATATATATATATATATATATATATATATATATATATATATATATATATATATATATATATATATATTTGTGATGAGAGGCTTTGTAGAGTTTTGTTTTTATGGGCATCTGACTATTGACATTATTAGTATTTGATTTAAAAATTGTATTTTTATACCAGAGATGCCTGATTGGCTAAACTTTATGCGAATAACTTCAAATTTTTATGTATAGGGAATAGAGTGGGCCAAAATCAGCCCAAAATGTCCTTTCTCCTCTATTACGACCATCCTGTTTTTGTGACCCTTTTCCCAGAAACCATGGTGGGTCGTAATAACTGGCTTCTACTGTACTCTCATACTGTATAAAATGTGTTGCTTATTCCTAAAATAAGAATTGTTTTAATATTGAAGCATAAACATTACATTTTTAGCCTGTTATTCTCATTCTTTGTGTGCATATGTAATGCATTAATGACAGGAAATATTTCGCAATGAAGTATGTCCAAGCAACTAAATTCAGTCATGCACTCCCATTGCACAGTTCTTTCAAAGATCATATTAATGCATTTATTTTTGTTGTGTGCATGTGTGTGCAAATGTATACATATGCATCTGTGCATGTGCTTGTGTGAGCATATTTTTTGGCAATAGTTACACATTATGGATGTGTGTGTGCATTAATATGTTAATGTGGCTGTGCTTACATGAAAATGTGTGCTTTACACACCACTGTGCTAAGACATAACATTTAGTAAATGTTTCCACAGAAAACGGGCAGTACCTGTTGAACTAGAGGCAATGCTTGCAAGTGTCCAGGAGCCAACTGGGTCTGACATTACAGGGTGAGTGAATTGTCTATCTCCTGCTTTTTATATATCATATGTGAGACTTCTGTCTGTTTAATTTATATATTTCAGTGCTGCACAGTAAACCAACATATTCTAGACTGTGAATACTGTATGTGAATAAAGATAGGGCCTGGAAAAATTGCTACTTGGTTGCAAATTACAGTAATCTCCGGATTTAACGACCCTTCGCGGTTCCCGGGAATAGGGTCGTTATTTCGAAGGGGTCGTTATTAGAATTTTGACAAATTTTCGGTGATACCTCTAAAATGTCGACATTTATTGTTTCTTATCATTGAATCGGCATTCACTTGTCTTTGGCGCAAAAATTACGTGTTTTTATAAAATGATACACATTTATTTTCAAAAGCTGTGCCCGCTTCTCACACAGGCACTGTTAAAACAGGCTGCAAATCTTGGCAGAGCAAGGCTCTAACCAAGGTACAGTTCCACTCGACACACCCACCCAAGAGAACGCACATTACTATATCAAAAACAACAACACTGGTATACCAAATACTAGCTACAAAGAAATCTAATCCAGATTCTTTACAAAATAGCGTGTATTAATATTCCGTAGCAGGTACAAGTGAACAGTTACAAAAATACTAGGGATGTGCGAACTGTTCAAAATTTCGAGTCGAGTCGCATATTGTAACTCGACTCGACTTGTTGCACTTCTAATAGGGGTGGGCGAAGCTTCGAAATTTCGAAGCCGAATCGAATATTTTCATTATTCGATATCATATTCGAAATAAAATTTTTACTTCGAACTTCGAAAATATTACCACCATTTTCTGGTGGTTATAAGTCATCTTAAAAATTGTTGTTATTTGGCCAAAACTTGAAGATGGTGTTGAATTCACGTTATTATAACCGTTCAAAGATTTTATTTGAAACTAACCACACACGTTGGCTAGTGGACAATGAAATCATAACCTTAATAGCGTACATACAAAGCAGCCAAAACGGCCGAAACTAAACCGTCAACAACTAATTTCATTCAAACAATAGGGAAACCACATCTTTAAATAATTTTTGTTTAGAGCCCGAGATGTTTATAATTTTCGAAACTTTCGTTAAACGCTGCAAATTTTTGTAGCAACAACATCTGCTATATCAATTTGTGCCTAAATACAACTTACAGTGATTATTGTAGATTACGCAGCAGAATATTTTTTAACTAAATGGTCGTGAAATTGCACTCAATGCGATGCAAGCCGTACTTAGAAAGGAAACAAACAGCCTAGGCCGTGTCTATGGTTTACATCCATCCATGTTTACATCAAGTGCGCCATTTCGAGTGGCCTTAGTCGCAAGCCATACAGCCAACAGCCACCGTGTCATAGCACATGCACTAAGGAAACGTACCGGTGCAGTGGATAATTATTGATGCACTTCAAAGTAATAATTTAAATTTACGCAACACGAGAGGCGGATCAGTTAAAAATAAATGTAATGCTGCTGGCCCATTGACATTTTTGCAAGTGAAGTTGTGTGTCGATCACGTAATGACCATGGCCATATTGCGACCACGTTCAGAGATGCGGTATTCAGACGAAATCAGTACGCACTTACGGAAACTACTTCGGATCTACTCGATAGAGTAAATCGGTCGGAAACGTCATGTTGTTACAAAATGTTTTTTTTTGTAAGTCGTTATTATATTCGGGGTTCCTAAGTTATTATTAGTTTGGGGGGTTTCACTCAGATGGTAGCTACACTGTGGGTTTATTTAGATATTATTTAGGGTTAAAAGACTAAGAGACAGTTATTGTTAAACGGGCATTTACTATACTACAATGGCAGGTACTCTGAATACAAAATAGGTTACAAA